>JBBMKC010258651.1:0-20175 GCA_037834085.1 Bipalium vagum | reverse complement strand
ATAATAAGAATAATAATAACAATAATAACAATAATAATAATAATAATAATAAAAATTTTAACTGCGATTGTCAATCAGATATATTTTTATTTTTTATATGGAATCTCTTTTTTATCTTAATAATTGAAACAATGAAATTATTTGTCATGAAAACTCTGTGAAACCTTACGTCTTTGAAACAATAATATTCTAAAATTCCTCTTAGTGAAAAAGACAACATTTCTCATTGGAATCAGGAAATGTTTAATGTAATATTAAAAAAAGTAAAGAAACTTCATTGTATTATCATAGCATTAATAATTATTTCCTGTCTTTTGTATTTGATTACAATAATGCCAAATATAATTGTTCTTGTCAATTCTCCATTAATTCTCTTTGGCTTGCTACTTAATGAAACAAACTTGGCAGAGATAGAATTTTTACTTTGAAATATATTATAAATTATTCTCTAATTATTAATTTGACTTCTTGTTTAATTTGATTTAGGAAATAAGCTAATAAGTTTTTATTTATTCGTTATTTTATTATTATGACTGTTATATATATATATAATATTAATTTATATATAATGTTCCAATTGTAATATTTTTGGATAGCCAGTTTTTTATTTTCTGAGTTAATATTTACAAAAAAATTATAACATTAGAAAAAATTATTCACTGATATTTTTTCACTCTTCCTGATGAGGGGCAGTTTTCCATTGATATGTAGAAAAATTACAGTTTATTATTAATACATAAACAAATTTCTATTGAAAGGGTTTTTTAACGAATTCCAGGCAATTTTGTGTGATTATATTTAGATTATGGAAAATTAATTTCTAGATGAGTTAAGCCTCTTTCATCTCCGTTGGGGAAATCTAAACAAAAATGACGAAAATGTTGCTTCAATAAATTATGAATCATTGATTTTTATTTGAAACCTTATTAAAACAAAAAACCATCTTTTGAAATACATTTAGGATGGTAACTTGTTAAGACATCCGTTTTAGAAGGAAATGAAAACTATTTTTGTTTTTGAAATTATTTTCGAGGAATTTCTTTCACAAAATTACATTTTTAATTGTTCTAATAAAATTTTTTAAGAAATAAATTAGAAAAAGGCATTTATTTTCTCAATACTTAAATATTTGGAATTAGACTTCAGTTTTTTCCATAATTAAAATTAAAAAAAATTAATTATCATTTATAATTATTAAAATTTAGTAGAAAATCGATAAAATTTAATCAATTTTTGTCTGATGTGGATTAATTAGAATTACATTTTTGTTATCAACCAACTCTTGGAACGAAATATAAGATTATTTTTTGTTTAATAATTACAATTCCAAATAATCGTTGGAAGTAATAAATCTTAATTTCTGAACAGATCGAATTTAAACATTTTTTGATACTATTATTATTATTAGTATTATTAATTATTATATTATTAATATTAATTATTAGTAGTATTATTGTGGATATCTAATAGATATGGTATCATGTATATTTTATTTTCTCTGAATTATCCATTTCCCATAACCATTTTGTCGTGTTTTAATGCAAGAAATCTTATAGTAAACTTATCTGATAAAATAATTTTTCCCATCATTATGTATAATTCTTTTGATAAATGTACTAAATTTGTGTTCTTCAAGTTCAAATTTTTTATTGATTTTTTTGATCTTATAAAATATTTTCCTTTTCTGATTTTTAATATTTATTAATTTTTAATGGAAAATCTATTAAAAATTAAGATAAAGTTAATAAGATAAACTAAAATGTCCTTGTTAACTAATTTTTATTCGTAGAACTGTAATTCTCAAAATTAATATAATAATTAAAATTTAGTTAGAAGAAATAAATAAAAAACTCAACGAGTTTAAAAATAACAATACCATTCTATGGTAACTTTATATTTATTCATTATTTCTCGGTAAATTAATTAATTTTTATTTATTTAACATATAATCACCTTTCTTATTAAACTGAGAAGTTATTAATTTGGGAAATTTTTGAACAATCATAAAATGAGAATAAAAAGTTAGATTGTATTTAGGACTGTGATAATAGAATTTTTTATTGAAATTATTCTCTTGAAATTATTAAGATTGGACCATTTTAGTGCTGATCATAATTTTAATAAAATTTAATATGTTATGGGAGATTGGTTTTATGTAAAATGGAATAGAAAAATATGTTTGGTGGCACCTAAAGAGCAAGATGGTGTTAAATTTAACTCTACAGGAGCGAGTTTTGTTATGGTAGAGAATAATTTCTTTGAGATTTCCGTTAATAAAAGGAATGATACAATCAATTAAAAATTAAACTATTAGAAAATTAATTAATTAAAAGTAAATTGAGAAATTTAGTCTAACATTTTAGATGAACTTAATCAATAAGACAAGACTGTCCAACCTCTATCTAAATATAAAATTATAAACATTGTTTATAATTTAATAATATATAATATAATAAACCTTAAAATTTATTCTATTCCAATTATCTACCGAAAAGTTTGTGAAATCAATTCAAGCATTGTTTTCTTTGAAATAATAATATTTATTAATTGTAAAAATATTGATAACTATGTCAAACATGTTATCATAAAAGTTTTGAACCGTTTATAATAGTCCTGATTATGGATTAGATATTATCAATAACACTGTTTGATAACAGGTAACAAAGTCTAGTCGAGGTAACACAATGTTTCCATAAAATATTTCAGATAGAATAATGATTTTTGATTAATACATTTTATTTTCAAAATCTTTAATATTCATAACATAAATATATTTACATTTAATTTTTTTAATTATTAGGTCTATTCATGCAAAATGGGGAAATAATTTTATTTAATCATTATTATCAATTTTTATATATATATTTTTTAAATATGTTTAGATAGGCTACTAAATTCGCATATAATTTAAATAACAGTTTTAATTTTAGACTAGTAGAAACTGGAAAATTCAATTAGTCTTGAAGAATAAAATGCGTTAATTTAAAATTTTTATTTTTAAAAAAGTTCAATGCGAGTGCTGCGTAAAAAGAATTAAAGAAATTATTTCCTGACAATTAAATTCCAAAGGAAACTATCGAAAAATATTTCACAAGTTTCAGGATAGGCCAATTTTCCATAACATATAAACGGGTTGGTGACAGAAAATTAATAGAACAAAATGTTCGAATCGAGAAAATCAAGCAAATTTTGACAGAAACTCGGCAGACAAGCACTCATATTCTGTCTCAAAGACTTTCAATTCCACAGTCAGCCGTTTAACTATGTTTAAATGACAACTTGGGGCTAACGAAAATAATAGGTCTTTATGTTCGAAATGATTTAGATAAAGCTAACAGCAACTTTGATTTCTAACGTGTTTTGACAAGAAGCATAAAGATGTATCCAATTGAACTTTAGCACTAGATGAGACTCTCATATTGTCCATGGAACAATCTAAAGATCAACTTCATGTCTGACTATCAACCAATGGACCTAGACCATAATTTCCTAGAGATTCGAAATTCGCTAATAAATGAATGTTGATTGTAGCACGGGATTACGAAGGTGTCGCTTAAAATCATCTTGTGAAGAAAAAAAAATTAACGCTGGACTCTACAAAACGGGAAATAGGAAAATAGCTAAAAAAAAATTAAAAGCTCCTTTCGTTCTCGATAATAACGCACAAATCAAACAATTCGAAAGATATTTCACCTTGTGATTACGATTGCTTTGACCCGTTTAAATATACCTCTTTGAGGTCGGCAGCATGCAGATTAATTGATTTTGAAAAACACCTTATGCAAGCTATAACGAAGGCCCAGAAAATGGCCTATTTTCAGTGACTTCCTGATCGTTGGTAAATTGTCATTGATGTACATGGAGCATATGTAACGTTATTTAAAATTGTTAAGGTTTTAAAATTGTATTTTTTGATTAATAAAATGAAACTCGTCGAAATTAAAATAATTCATGACCAATTTCTTGTTTAAATAATCAATTGTAGAACTCACTTAAAATGATAGATGAAGAGCAACAATTGTAGAAATCCATATTAATAAAATTTTAATTTGGATTTTGAAGGTTCAAATCGGACTATTTATACTTTTGACTGAGACCAAAATTAAATTTTCAGGTAAATTATAGGTATTATTTGAAACGCTTGTTGAACAAAAACTTCTCTTCGACGTGGAAGTAAAGAACTGAAAACTAAACACTCACAATTTCCGAAATTACATGACCAAAAAATTAAAATTGTGATATATAGGAAATTTGAAAGGGTAAAGAATCTGTCCGTTGGATTCGATTAAACATACAATCACTGTTTAAGTATTTTAAAAGAAGAATGATTTTTTGTGGAGATTATACAATAAAATAGGATTTTGAAACCTAAAACAATAGAAATTGATTCCAGAGAGTATTCATTACAAAAACGTTGCGTCATGATGGAATATGAAGAGTTGTAGAGAGGAATAAGCACCTGAGGACAATATAAACATAAATATAATATCAAAGAAATGGAAGCATTCGATGATCAGCAATCAACAAAACCAGGTATGTCAATGGTTGACTGAACCTTTTTAAGCGTTAAGCAGACTCTCCTCGAATCATGGTGGAAAATTGTTTGAATCGACTTTACTCATTTGATTTATTGAACTAGATTTCATTTATACTAAATAAATATTCTGGTTTTCTTTTTTTCATTAATAAGCAGCATTTATGAGGATAATATGATATCAATTTCTTTCAAGACAAGAAAATTCAGGAACACTCTGGAGTTTCGTTTATTAAAGGTTTCTGATGTTTCTTATTCAGTTTATTTATTAACTAATAATAAAAGTTGTGAGAAATTCAAAAAATCAAGTTTTTCTGTTCAGATTAAATAATATTTCGGAAAACAGTTAAATTTGTTCTGAAGCTTTGTATAATAAACCGAGAGTACTTGTTGCACCAAAAACAACTATTAAATAACCTTAGGTGGTCAACAGAAAAGGAGTAATACTTAATATATGACTGCCGACAACGTGTATGCTAAAAGATTTTGTAAAGGTAATTGAATCATGGATAAAAGGTTTCAAAGCCAATTTTATTCTTCAACAATCTCTTTACAAGTATCTCCATAATTTTCAGGTCAAGAAAATCTTTCCAAATCAAAATCTTTCGAAATGAATATCTCCGACTTTATTATTTCTAGAAAAAAATTTTTTACATAAATGATATTCAAAACATTGGAAAAATGTTATTGAATAAAATGCCGCGTATTTTAACGGAATAAACAAACTTCTACGCATTTCTTTTTGTTTTCCATTTATCATGTAATCTGACATTTCATATGACGCAATCTAATAGGTAATATGTCAAAGGTCGAGACGATGTCTTCAAGATTTGAGAATGAGATGTTAATTGTTATTTTATTTAGTTGAAAGCTCGTTTCTTAATGTTCCAATTATTATGGATTTCTACAAACACTCGTCAATTATAATGTTCATTGAAAGTATGATATAAGAGTAATTAGAGGTGGAAATGAAATAAAAAAAGAGATAAATCACAGATCAAACATTAAATTCAATCGCTTCTAAAACTTAAACCAATTTATTGTTGCTATTATTATTGTTGGGGTCAGTTCAATTGATTTTGGAGAAAAATGTGAAAAATTTAGAAGAAAAAACTATTGTGTTGGTACTTGGCTTAAGGCGAGATATTTTGAATTCCTTTATCTCGATTTTTACGAAATTAACTTATGAAATTCCTCTTGAAATTTCATTTATTGAATCCCATTGGGAAATCTAATTAGTCCTTTTTAACATTATTAACTGGATCGTTCTGAAAAAGGATATTTTTATAAATAAATCTTTTTCTTAAATTTAATTTTGGTCCTTTTTAAAAGCTTTCTTTTCCCAAAAATTAAATTTACTTGAAAAGTCAGTCAATAAAAATAATATCACTTATTTTTCTATGATGCCTTGTGAGATTATGAAATAAATTGGGCTTTTAAAAATATTTTTTATAAATTATAAATTTATAAATTTAAAATCATTGTTTATTGTTAGTTTCCCAAGTGAAAGCACGAAACAGTCTTTTCGGGACGTATTTTAATTTAATTATTAAGTCGTTCTCATTATATTTTATTTTTTATATCTTTACGTTTTATTAAATGTTGATGAATAAATAATTTTTGTAAATCGAGTTTTTAACAAGAATTTTACTTTATAAAATCGGATCAGCCAACGCATAATTTGTGAATTTGACCCATTGTGCAATGTCAGTTTTGTTTTAATAATACAAATTTAACTTTTCAATTTAATATTTTAATATACCAATAAGAAAAGGCGATCTCGTTGTTAAAAAATTTCCAATTATTTTCTTCGACAAGGAAATACATTAAGAGTTGAAATTTTTCATTTTGAATCGATTATATATATTATAGTCTTAAATTTTTAATTATAAAATCAATAAAATAATATTTTTTAAGTCCAATTCACAGGAAATTTCTAAATGATATTTTTTTTGTATAAAATCCAAAATTATTTTAATCATCAATAATTAAAATGTTTAAATGAATGAAAATGTGAGTGAAACCTGAAATACGAATTTTATTGGTTAAAATCATAAAAAAGAATAAATTCATAATTTACTCGATTTTTTCAAACAATTTTTTTCAATTAGACTTGATCGGCTTTCCATGTTAATATGGAAAACAGATTATGTTTTCCAAAGTTAAAATTGTGTACCTTTAATGGTAAATGTGGTGGTTTTATGATTCTAATGTGGAATCATTAAAACAAAAAAGTTAATTATTTTCCATTCTCATTAAATAATTGATCGACAAGATTAAAACAATTCAAACGGTTCTTTAAGAGTAATTAATATATTAAAAATGTTAATTTTTCCCTTTGCCAAAAAATATAAAAATTATTATTTATTATTAAATTTCATGGCAACGTAATTTAATATCGATTGCGTCACTATTTCTGAAAAGGAAATTATCGTTCTTATTAACATTGGATTATGTCTTTTACTATTAACAAATATATGAACAATTAATATTGTAGACAACTCTGATGAGATAATCCCTTTGCAAACTCCAAACCGCATTTGTTGCCAGTGGAATTCCATGCTTCCATTAAGCAACCATCACTTTCTCTACCTTGTATTTCTAATTTCATCAAAAGATTGCTCTTTTCTATCAACCTCTATCGTTTTGCGAACCGAGACCCCGTTCATTTAACGTGAACCATATCCATTTTGGAATCGATATTAAGAAATTAATGAGATTTCTTTCTACAGTTATCATATTGATTTAGGCCATTTTCAATTATGATTATTAATTTTTACTCAATGTTCGTTTGATCCTAATTCTTTCAAGGGAAAACAAATAAAATCTCAAAGGAAATATCATCTTTGATTGTTTTTTATATTTGAGATTTTTAGATGTAAATCAATATAACGACGACGATCTTGGCATTGGATTAAAACAAATTTCCAATTCCTCTGTGAAAGAAATATTCCTCAAAAAAAGAATTCCTAAACAAATGACTAATCAATTTTATCTTGAATTTTTCTGCCAATATTTGTAATAAAATTTGAATAAATAAATTTTATTCCATCACCAATGAGCCATCACCAATTTCTTCTCATTGAAAATTAGCCCACGGCTTGTGTCATATTTGATAAATAATCCACTTTCTTAGTTCTCCAGTTTCATTTCTCCAACTGTTTAATGTCGGATATGATTCTATTTGCTTTTCGTGATAAGCCAAAGATGAAAATTAAAATCGAAGCGTGTGAAAAAGAAATTTGGCAACAGGTGTCCCATCAGAGTTATAAAAAATTATAATCATTGATTTGAATTATGAATTCATATTTGAGAAGATTTATTTAAAATGAATTATTCATATTTGTTTTTAATGTTTTATTTTATGATCACTTTTCTGGGCGATAATACTGGTTTTAACGTTTTTTGTTGATTGTTTTCCATTCAGTAAAACAATTATTTTCCTCCATTTATTTTATGGGATTATTTCTCTTTCTTTTCTTCTATACATGAATCGTTATTTTTCTATTTTTTATTTTATTATTATTATTATTATTATATTTTAAAATTTTTTTATATTATTTCTTTAATAAATTCATTTTTGTATTATTTTAATTTAATTATTTTTTTTATTTCATTTATTATTATTATTATTATTTCCTAATAATCTTTTTTATATTATATTATTTATTGTTTTTTTAATAATTTTTTTTAATTTAGTGCTAGGTAAAAATCAATAAACCGACTCTACTGTAACATGTAATGTGATAAAAGTTTTGAAAATTAGCGAAATACTTGTATTTTGTTTTTCTACATAAAATGAAAAAATTTCAAAAATATGCTTAAAAATCCATCAATATAAATCTGTTTTATCTGTATCAGAAAAATAATATGGAATATGCTAAAATTATGGCCGTCAAGAAAATATTTTCTGTCATAATGATTTTATTATTTGATTCGATGTATTTGATGTCAGACATTCATCCTTTGTCATTGATAATGAAACATTATGACAAAATAATCAATTGAATTCCATCCAACCTATCATGAGAATTGATAAAATCAAGCATTGAAAAAATGAAATGAAATAAAATATTTTGACATCGCATTTATTATATTTATATTTTCATTTTTTCTATTATTATTTTTTGTTCACTGATAATTCTCAGTTTCCATTACTTTTTAAAATGGAGATGATTTTTTCCGAAAACAAAGTTCGTAAAATTTAGAAAAGTAATTTTTCTTTTTTTTTATTTCTGATAATATAACTGTACTTTTACTTTTAGTTGAGTCTGGACATCTTTTTCGAGATTCAGCTCAGCCTCTCTCTTTCTTTCTGAAGATTATGGGAATCTTCGTTTCTGGTATCTCACGAAATCAATAATTCTCTATTTGCTTTTGGGGGAACATTTCAATAAATAGATATTAATAAAAGAATATTATCTTTCATATCAGATTTCTACTAGTAGTACAGTTATGGAAAGGAAATAATAATGTTTTGATTTGTTTTTATCAATAAATGTGAAAAATAAATAAATGTGAAATAGAGCAAAATTATAGACAAATGCGAAGTTTTGGTTCGTAAATTCCTACATATAAGAATTATTAATTGTAAAATCGCTAACTTAATTTAAGTAATGTAAAAATTTGTTACATTCTTGCCTATCAGTTCCCACACCCAGCTGCATCCATTAACACATGTGTGATATGCAAATAATACACTTTGTCATTAGCATCATATGAACAAAAAATAATTCAGGCGACAAAATTATGCAATTTTATAAAGTTGTTCTAATTATGCGTGCTTGAAATTAAGGCTTTCAGTAAAAATTTATTGAGCGTTTTTATTTTTATTCTCAAATTTCCATACAGTAGCTCAATTAAGCTTTTCTCAAAATTGGGAAGCTTTTCCAGTCGTAAAATTGATTTGTTTAGACTTTTTTTATTTTGCAATTCAAACATTTGTTGAACTCTCTAACGTTTATCGGATCAGAACGTGTTAGGATCAACGATTTTTAATGGGTTCGGGTATCATTTAAGGTTTATTATTATTATTATCATTATTATTTATTAATTAATTAAAAGTTTCTAGAATGCCAATTAAATATCACTCCATTATTTTAATTTCTAATAATAAATTGTATAATTAAACAATTATTATTTTGATTTATTAAAATGTTTGGAATCATTTGTTACAAACTGATATTAATTAGTTAATTTTCGAGAAAAAATTTAATTTAATTTAAATAATATTAATCCAGTTTGTTAAGAAGTAAAACTATTTGAAAAAATATAATAATAATTAACAAATAATAATAAATATAATAATTTAAATTCTAAGATAAATATAAATAATAGCAATAATTTAAATAATTTAAAAAATTAATAATGAAAATAAAATAATGATGATGATAATAATGATAAAGATAAAAATAAATTTTTCTAGAATCATAAAACCGATTTCGAAGATAAACATGAATCTCAGTACTTATTTTATTTTCTCTTCAACCAGAATTAATAACCCAACGTAAAAGTTAAGAGCGATGGTGGGACATTTGTTCTTAATTCTCCATTTATTATTTCGAGATTTCTTCAATTGCCGAGAAATATATGGATTTTTCTCCATTATTAGAACTCTTAAAAGTTGCCACGAGTTTTCCTATCAAAAATCAATTGAGTGAATCAGATCGATTGAAGTTTAATCTATTTTTTCAAACTATAATTTTTCATTGGAGAGTATCATTAAAATGGTGAATGGGATAATTGATGGTGTTCAGTTTGCAGATGTTTGCCATTTTATGAATAAGCCAAATTTCCATTAATTACAGTTTTAATTCTACTTGTAATTTGTTTAAATAATTGGCCCTAATTTCGGCGATTCTGCCTCTCTCGTTCTATCATTAAAAACAGATGAAAACAATCTCATTGCATTCGGGATTTCATTATTTCCAATTTTTTGTTTGTTAAAGATAAATTGTTTAATTAAATTCTTTTATGTAAAATTAGTTTGCTCTGAGATATATCATGGATTACTTTGTGAGAAGAAAAACATTACGTATTACTTGTCTGAAAGTAGAAGAAAATCGTTCTCGTTGTTGCCAATTGAGAGTGGGGTAACTCGCCTCTCTGTTTTGCTTTTTGTTTTAATCATCACATTTTATGGATTTTTTCCATTCATTTTTTGGCAATTATTAAATAAAAATAATAATATTAATAAAAATAATAATTAATGAAAAAAAATAATAATAATAACAGTAATAATAATAATATATTATTATTAAACATATTATTCAATAAAAGTGATTTCTGTTGAATCTACTTTTTTTGGAAATGTTCTTTGATTTTAGAGGGTTATATTTTTCAAATTTTATCTATTTTTAATTTTTGTAAATATTTGATCATTTTAATATAATTTCTTCTTTGTTGTCATGGTTACTGGGATTTTTTTCCAGAATTATATTATTTGAAATTTTTATTTTTCAAAATTAATTATAGACGAAGACTGGAAATTTTAAATTTAAAAATTTTCTTTAAGAGTTTATAATTAAATATTTTTAATAATTAAAATCTTTAATATTTACGTGTTTTATTGAAAATTATTTAAACAAAAACGTTGATAGATTTCCGAATACAAAATGGGTTTTTGTTCTTCATTCATAATTCTTTCCAAAAATGACTGAATTGTACGTTCTAAAACTTTTCGAGGAGATAAAAATAAAATTTTTAACTAATTATCTTTTTTTTATCTTTTCTGACAATTTCTTTCATTTCTTTCATGAGCAGTTGCCATGTCTCATAAACGTTTTTTGTTCAGTGATATTCGTTTGACTAAATTCAATTAGAATTCAATTCTGTGTTGAGTCTCTTTAAAAACTTTTTCTGCTTGAATTCATTTATGATAATTAAAATACCTTAAAAGTGTTTAAGGTCTTTTCTGTTGTTTTTTATGCACTTCGACTTTTGAATGGTTTGAGTGGTACATAAAATTAGAATAGATTGTTACTCTATTACTATAAAACTATTATAATTTCTTAGGAAAATTACGTTTTTGCACCCCTAAAAGTTTTCCCTTTAAATTTCTCTATGTACGGCTGAGGGTTTTTCATACAACGGCAAATGTGAAGCAAAAGCAAAACCTGATAATAGGAGCACATAGCGAAAAGAGTACATTTGATATTTCCCAGTCATTAGGGATGCTGAAAGTTGTGATTGTGTTCACAGAGGAAGTCAATTTATATTTGTAAGCGGCGCATCTTGATAGAGCTAATCGATACGTCTGTAGTTTAATATTCTTTGAATGAATAATTTATTCCCAGCTCCTCTATATTTGTCTAATCTGGCTTGAAATCAGAATCTGTTAATGTTGTTGTTTGCTTAGATGTATATGAAAAAATTAGATTTATCGGTTACTCAAGTGTGAACAAAATCTGCTTGGAACATCATCTTTATATGTAATTTCTCTCTAAACAATTTTTGCCAATTTCTGAGAATAGTGATGGAAATTTTCCATGATGCTCAACGTTAACATTTCTCTTAGAAGTTAAAAATTACCGTTTAGGATTTAACGAAAAAATATCTCTTAAGTTCTTTATTTTTTTAATAAAGATCGTTTTTTAAATAACCTTGGAAAAGAACTTAACTTAGAAAGCATAAAAAATAAACTTATTAAAATTTGTTTTTTACTAAATAATAATAATAGTAATAATAATAATAATATTATTATTAATACTAACAATAAGAATAATAAATTTTAATTTTTAAAATAGAAATTATAATTTTATAAAAAAATATAACTGAAAATTTTTGATTAAAATAAATATCAAATTGCAGTTGAAATTATTAGAATATTATTATTATTATTATTATTTTATTTTCTTTTTAAACATAATCTCGTTCCTTCTACTTTTTGATGAAAATCAGTGAATCTTTTGTTCTCATTATGTCATTCTTAAACCGTGTTGAGTCTCAGTTTTATTTCATAAAACTCTGTTTGTTTCTCAGATACAAAAATTGAAAATAAACATTTGACCCATGATGCGTGCTGTTTGCCCAAGTGCTCACACTGTAACACGAATTCCGGTTCAGCCAAAGAATACTTAGTAAAGCCTGGGGAAATATGGATGAATCGATACAGCATGGATTTGTTGATAGGCACTGGGTCTTTTGGACAAGTATGCTTCAAGTTTTTTTCACATTAATATATTTTAATTAAAATTGAATGCGGTTCGGGAAAACTGTTTCATGATAAAACTTTTAGTTTCTCCTAACTCTATTGACACATTATATTGAATTATCGGGTCTTGTATATAGTATCTTATTGTCATTGGAAATTATGATTGATCTTTTGTTTTATTAATATTTTATTTATTTATTTATTCGGTTGCTCCGAAAGTTCATTCGGTTTCTGTCAACACTTTATTTTATGATAATAAATTTTATTTATTTGCGAAAGTAATAAATCTAAAGTACATAATCTTTTAATCTTAATAAGTAAATGTAACTTCGTTTAAATACATCATCTTATATGAGGGAATACAATTAATTTAGCGTCATTTTGAAATGGACAATAACAAAGAGCATTTCCGAAATATTTTGCTTTTTATTTTAGAAGAGGTTAAATAGCTGAATATACGCATAGGAAATTCTCATAGGTTCTCATGCCATAACTGAATGGAAAACCTCACATTTTGAATAGTTGTCAAAATATTCAGGAGGATTGATGGGATTTGTTGCCACATCCACCATATATATAAACCTGGTTTGACACCGTCAGATTACCATCTGTTTCGATCTCTACAAAACGCTTTTCGTGGGAAAACCTTTAGTTCAGAGGACAATGTTTGTTTTTGCTAGGAAGACCAGAATTTTTATGTAAAGGGAATTAAGATATTGCCTGAAAGATGGCAGCAAGTTGTTGATAGGGATAGTCAATACGTTACATAATAAAGATTTTCAAAGTTTTTAAGATTTGATTTTTATTTTATATTAAAAAACCGAACGAACTTTCTGGGAACGTCATATTTATTTAGCAAAATTACATTATTATTGCGTAACTCTAAAAGTAAAAGCGAATTTCGCAAAGTAACTTGGACATTTCATAACTCCGTCAATATTTTTATTTAAAATAAGTACCGTTAAATTTTATTTATTTTCCCATCGAAGAAAAGTTTTTCATTCATTTTCAATTCATTCTTTTATATATTTGATCTATTTTGACGTAGAATTGACTTTTATTGAATTTTTTCTTTCAAGATGTCCAAATGTTTTAAGGTCCCACTACTTTTCGATAAAATGTTGATCATGGTTGTTTAAAATATGGGGTTCGTGCTAATCACAAAAGATTTTCATAAATCAATTCTCTTTTGAGAGTCTTGGAATGTTAACCTGGTGTGGTTAAGGATATGTGGAGAAGGACGGATATTTTGTTTTAATCCAGTTCACTTCTTTTTTCATCAATGATGCAACTGTTAATTTCCTTTCATTAAATCCACTATTATTATTTGTCAAAGATAAACAAATATTTATGAATCAAAAAGTTAAATTAAAGATTAATGACATATGAATGATACGTGAATAAATAAATAAATAAAACTAATGAAATAAAATAATTTTTGAAATCCACACCACGACGCTTTGACGCTTTGGATTCGGCATTCAATGGAATTGTCGAGTCTGTTTCGTTTTGTAACACTTAATCTGATTAGCGGAAAGTGACAAAGAAAATATAATCGGTAATTAAATATAACGATAAATAAATAATGAAATATAGAAATTTTATTTTATTTTTTCTCCGGGTGAATATAAAATATTTTAATCTCGGCCGACGCTTAATCAACTCAACTCTCTGTCACAACTCTCTCGAATGTTTTCGTGTTTTAGGATTCGCGTTTGTCCGCTTTTGTGGATCTCAGTTTAGAACTTGATTTAATTTTCTATAATAATAAATTTTATTTCTTTTTTCCGTCGTTCTGTTTATTTGCCATTTTTTCAAATTAATTTTCATTTATCTTTTCAACAGGTTCAACAAAAAATTACTTTATAACATTTATTTATGTTTTTGGATACCTATTTTCTAAGACTGGGATTTTGATATTGAAATTTTATTTATTTAAGGAATGATTATTGACCTTTAATTTGAAGGATTTCGTTTGTTTTAAACTGTTGAAAGATAAGAATAAAGTAGTCAGTAATATTGCATTTTTCTTTACATATCACTTTTCTTTTCCCAGGTGGTTCGGGCGAACGATTTGATAACAGGAGAACCAGTGGCTATTAAGATTATTCGAAATCGTCGAAGTTTCGTTCAACAAGCAGAAACAGAAATCAGACTTTTGCGAATGCTTGCCCGGTATCAGGAAGACCAAGACATGGTTACTGTTCCTCACTGGGGAGCTAACTGCATCGGTATGTCGAATTCGATTTCTTTTACAAAAAACGAGTCTTGATGCTTGAACGTATTTGTTTAGTTCGCCTGAAAAGCCATTTCATGTATCGAGGTCATTTGTGTCTTGTGTTCGAATTGCTCACGTACAGCCTCTATGAAATTTTGAAAAACACCGGTTTTAGCGGTGTTTCTCTGAATCTCACGAAAAAATTCGGTCTTCAACTTTGTTCTGCCCTCCATTTTCTCAGTCAACCTTCCTTGCAAATTATCCATTGTGATTTGAAACCAGAAAACGTGCTTCTCGTCCATCCCCGAAGGTCGGCTATAAAAGTGGTCGATTTCGGTAGTTCTTGCAGACTCAACGAACGATTGTATGTCTATATACAATCTCGTTTCTATCGGTAAGTAAAGCAGTTCCGCATTAAGTACAGCCAGTGCACTTTGACAGTCTATATTTTCTTATGAGCCATCTCACAAATCTCATGCCTGCCATTGTTATATCTGATAAAAGGCATTATTTATTAAAAATCGTTATCCTTTTGATTGAAATGAATTTGCGTTTTGTATTACCAAAACGTTCCCACCATTTGTTTTACTATTTCCATTTTCTTGATATATTTATTGTTTTAATAAGTATTGTCACCGTGAAAAATATTTAATTTTTCTGAGCCTCTGAAACTATATTTATATTATTTTTTTTATTATTGTCATAATTTCATTTATTACTTAATTCATTATATATTTTCACTTAAAATGATATCTTCGATCTATTGATTATTTCGAAAAATATCTTCTCAAGTAATAATTATTTTTTCACCTTGCCCTACAATTAATCTTCAAAAAGGTTCAGTATTTTCAATGAAGGATGAATTTGAATATTTCACCATTGCGCATTCCCTGGGAATTACGTAAACCATGCAGGCCCAGAAGTTTTCGTTTGCAGTCCTGTAGTGAAAATATGATAAAATGTTATGTATCTAATTTGAGTTTTAATAACTCGAAATGGATATTTTTCATTTTTATTTCAACATTTACTTTTACCCCTTTTCTCTTGCAATACATTTTCACCTTCCTTATCATCCTACTCTTCTTCTAGCTTGTTGCCATTTGTCGTTAAAAGAAGTCCAGAATTTATTGTAACCTACAGTGAGCAAATCTAATAACGTGAGGTTTTAATCTGTCATTTATGAAATCTAAAATTTTATTAAAAAATTTATTAGAAGACAGACAACAATTGACAAGATAAAAAATAATTAATCTTTTTTTCAAAAATGAAAGAAAATATTTTTTGAAGTATGTTTATTTCAATTATGAAAAAAATGAGAATTATTTCATTTTATGAAGTAAACTTTTACATTCATTTATATTTTTATTACAATATATATTGTACCCCTCTCCATTGATGACAAACTTAAAATGTCTTTTTCTGAAATTATATCGAAATATATATACTAATTTTGGAACTTTGAGAGTTATAATTTTATTATTATTATTATTATTATTATTATTATTATTATTATTATTATTATTATAAGTCTTAATACGTTCATTCCTAATCATTTTCCAGACTTTTTATATATATTAGCAAGAAATATATCCAATCATACTACACCTTCGAAAATAAATTATTATTATTATACTTCTGGAAACTAAAGACTTAATACAAACTGAATTTGGAATTTAGTTACAGTTATGTTTTATTGAAAATCTTTAAAGTGCTTAATTACGAATGGTCAAAAAATATTTTTCGGATATTTTCTCAAAAAAAGTGCATTGGTTTTGATCCAAGATGTTTTTAATAATGTTTGTTTGTAATGTTTGCTGTCCGTTATTCTTTGCAGTATGAACACAGTTGACTTATTAACTTTTTATAAGTTATTTATAATAAAAACCCTTCTATTTCTATTTCATTAAATTATTTTTTATATAACATAGAAAGCTACTTTTTAGATATTTAAACTTCAAATTTATATTTTTTAACATTTAAAAGAAGAATAAATAAAAAATTAAAAATATATTTATTTATTAACATTGAAACACTTTATTCATGTATATAAGGCAGACCTGCTGATGTATTAATAACATTTCTGGTCAATTGACGAAAGTTGCCAGTACTATCTTTCAGGCCTAACCGCTGGAGTATAAAACCATACAATGCTCCCTCAGTTTTTCTTCTTAAAATTTATCTTACCGAGTTCTTAAGTTTAGAAAATACCACCTCGACCAGGTTTAGAATATATGAATATATGGTTAAAAACTTTAACTCAAAACAAAATTCGCATTTTCATTACTTCCAAATATTTTGCGTTGCGAATTTGAATGTTATTCAATATTACACAGGCGTTGAGCACTCCTTTAACATGATTTGTATATAGTTATCTTATGAAACATCATCGGTAACGTGTGAATAGCAAATACCATCTATTTAAACATTGGATATTAAAGAAACATTAAGTCTATTAGCAGTAGGAATTCGGATATTAGCTCTGTAAACAAGGTTGTGAATAAATAAATATTGTTTTAATTCTTTATTTAGTTTTATTTAAAAAGTTAAGAACATTAAAATTGGAGTTTAACTATCTAAAATTGAGCTTTAATATGGTTAAAAGTTCATGGTGGTAAATTTATAATGTTTTTTCTTAAATAAAAATAAACGTAAAAGGTTTCCGTCTGATTTAAGCACCCTTTGATAATTAATGGTAATCAAAGTAATTAAATAAATAATTAAATTCACTAAAAATAAATGGAAATTGTTTTGCAGAAACGTAAGTGGTGTTTCGTTCGATTCTTCAGCAAAACAGAATAGGCGGAGTTTAAAAATTAGTGGAAAATATCGACGATCGCACTGCAGAGTCTGCTTCTCTGCCATTGCAGTGATAGCCCCATTTGATAGACCAATAATTTTCTCCTTTCCCTCAACAAATCGAATTCCTGGGCAAACAAATTTGACAAAAATTATTTGAGAACTCTCTAGTCGATGCCATACGCCATTGCGAAGCTGACTGAATTTTCATGTTGAGATATTTTATCAATTAATACTTATTGATTTCTGCTTGTCCTCCTAGTAATATTATTAAAAAAATATTATGATTAAATAAATAAACATTAATGTCTCTTGATGGATATCTGTTTAGTTTTGTCAAATTTCTTTATTGATTTTCTATGAAGACTGAGTTGATGTTTTACTTTTTATGGAGAAAACTTGGTCGACAGACCAATTCTTCTCTGGAAAATCGTTGCAATTTACATGGCAATGTCATTGAAGATGGCAATCAATTTTCAGGATAGAGTCGAGATCTTGAATTTTTAAATTCTTAATTTCCTAAGCATTTTTGTCAATAGACTAATAAGCAATTTTTATCTCAGAAATAATAAAAAAAAAGAAAAAAAAAATAATAATAAAGAGTATAGTACTATCGTATCATCTTACCTTATCTCATCTCTCAAAAAATTATGATCATCAATATTCTAAGAAATGTTTTTACAAGAACTTTTTTTATTTGTATTATTAATACCATTTTTCATTTTTCATTAAAGTCGATTATGCTGCAAATATTTTGATTTTCTTTTAATTTTTTTCAAGGAGAAACGTCTTGATTCCTGGTTATGACTTTAAAAAGTATAAGTGGGTACAATCGTTCAAAATTGACTTGAACAATCTTAGTTCTATTTATTGATTTTCAGGAAAGTACAATGAACAATTACTATTCATGGACACTTAAACCTATTGCCAAATTTTACTTTCTCAGCCAAAAATGTGCCATGAGCTCTTACGATGATTTAATATTATTTAATTTAGAGGGAAATAAAAATTTCCAATCATTAAACAAGAACAATATACCACTGAACAAAGTGGTGTTTTTTTCATCAACAAAAATTTTTATAAATAAGTTAATTATTGTCTTTCGAAATATTTAGTTCAACAAATTTTTTAATCAAATAATAAATTTTATTGATTATTATTTACTTTATTTGATTATTATGAACCTTTCCTGGCTGTTTTTTTATTACGTTAAATAAATATTTCGTGAAATTTCTAAATAGATGTTTTTAATTATCATTATTATTAATTTTTTTTATTATTATATATTGATTTATTAAAATTATTCCTCCATATATTATTATTATTATTAATTTTTACTGTAATTACATCAAAGTAAAATCATTACCAAAACAGATGTAGTCAGAAAAGCGAAATTTGTCAGAATTTCTATTTTAATACAGTCAACTTTAGTTTTGCAAAATATCTGCATTGCAACAAGTTTCAATGAAATATTTGGTGATATCAATTGATAATTTAGTGCTCCAGAAATTCTTCTGTATCTTCCCTATAATATGGCAATTGATATGTGGTCGTTGGGATGCATTTTAGTGGAATTGCATACTGGGCAGCCGCTGTTCGTCGGTCAATATGAAGTAAGCTAAGTGAATAAAAACGTATCGCTCAAACAAAACTGATTTCAGCATGAACAAATACTACGAATAATCGAGGTAGTAGGCATGCCACCAAATCATATGATCGGATCCAGCAAGAGAGCGAATAAGTATTTTATTGAATCTGAAATGCAGCTGAATGAATCTGGAGATGATAGTTCTGCTTGTCATGAACCAAAAGTCTTTCGCAATAGAGATGGGAAAAGAGTAATTCAATTTTTCCAATAAAAATAATAATATCTTTATTATTAATTTTATATGAATTAATAACAATGATAATATTATTATCAATAATAATAAGAAAATAATAATAATAATATAATAAAATAATATGTATATGTATGATATGCATATTTATTACTTTCACATATTTATACATATATAATCAATATTTTTATTCAGAATTTGAGACACTAAAATTAATTTCGCTGTAATTAATTTAATCTATTTATTCATTCTCAACCCTTTCGATAAATATTTTAATTTTTTATCAGTTATAAAAATTACAAGAAATATAATGAATGGGCTTTACAATTTTGCCCATTAAATTCATAATTTGAGTTGGGAATTTTAATTTAAACAAAAGTCACTTGAGAGAAATATATTTTTCTCGGATTATATTTCATGAATTTTACATTTATATTTTAGCTTTGTCACTATCTTGAATAATTAATACACGTTTTTCGTTGAAATTAAAGAAAAATATATAATAATATGTGATTACATTTATTTTTATATAATTTTAGATAATGATGATAATAACAGAAAAATAAAATTATATTATTATTATTATTATTATTATTATTATTATTATTATTATTATTATTATTATTATTATTATTAT
>JBBMKC010258544.1:0-20177 GCA_037834085.1 Bipalium vagum | reverse complement strand
TTATCAATATTAATATTAAACTAGCAAAATTCACTATTTTATACTAAAGGTATTATCAATAAATAACTACAGGATTGACATAAATTACAATTATTTTTTGATCGAGCATATTAATAATTACTGATAATGATTTTAATATGCTGAAATTTCCTTGATTGTCTTAATAGGTGTGAAGAATAAGAAAGTATTGTTGAATAATGTGGAATAAATAATTGATAACACTCCAATTTGTGCGACAAAAAAGTTATCCGAAGATGATTAATGTAACACCAGTGTCTCAGAGGGAGCGAAAGAGAAACAATTATATGTCAATTACAAGAAAACGTCTTGACTTGCCGATCAAGTCCGTGATCCAAATATTGCGAATTACAATGGACTAACTCAATTAACAAAACTCCTTACAAAGGAGGTGTTGTTGCCAAAGCTAGAAGGATAAATCTAATTAAGCTTTGAGTAATTAATATCTGGGATTCAGTTAAATTTCTGAGGTACAGTTGCATGTTTGTCGAACACGCAATCTTCCAAGTGGGGTTAATTACTAGTTGACAAATCGTGTGATAAAACTATGATCCGGTCGATGATTACCGGATGACCGCGAATTAGAAGGGATTAAATTCACTAGAAAAATTGATTTTCTAACACATTTAATTTGTTCAAATTAATAATCAGCATGGAAAATGAAGGTTGTGCAGAGGCGATATAATCTATTCGTGTAGAAGTCTATTATTGACCAAGAATCAATACAAATAAAAAATATGATTTTATTATTTATTATTACTTCTATGTGTTTACGAAACCTTTCACTACTTTGTTTTAACAATTTCAGAATCAAATGATAATTCTTTTTTAATTCCGGGTCTTTTGCATTGTATGTAACTGTATTAATGACTACCAATATTAATTATTTTATGTTCATCTTTTGAGAATAATAATATTTTCTTGTTTTCTAAAGCTTCCGTATTGTGTAGACTGCGTAAAATGAGCTCGAGATCTCAATGATAAATAAAGTTATCATTGAGATCGTATCTGGTAGTTCAACTTATAATAGACGTTCTCTTGATAGGTATTTATATTTTCTTTTGATCTTTCATAGAATATTTGAATATAATAACAAACTTTATTTTAATATTTAATATATTATTAACATTTCGAACCTATCAACTTTTTCTGACTCATTTTACTCAATTTCAAATTCATTAAATAAATAAATTCATAATATTTTGAAACATTATAAATGTTTAAATAAATATAGTTCTCCATTGATAAAAAACGTGTCCTTGAAAAAGTATATATATTATTCAAATATACACATTTTAACAAAAATTGATGAACATATAAATTGTATTTATTATAATACTATTAGGAAATATGTTTAGATCTTTTTCATTCGGATCTTCTACAACCAAATTATCCTCAAATAATATTACAATCATGTTTTTTACCATTTTTCATTATTAATGAATAAAAAAAATTTTAATTTTCCTTTAGAAAATTATTTTTTAAAAATATATTCTTTAAATCTTTAAACAAATTATTTTTTATATTAAAAATTTAATTATAATCTTACACGTTAAAAGAAAACCTAATTAAAAAGAACATTGATCATCAATTGGATAATTTCCGGTTTACATTTTTTGATTATTTTTGATTCACATATTTTTCTTTCTCGTAACAGAGAATGTTTTCCGGAGTTTTCAGAAAGTTTACTTAAATCTGAAATGGTAATCCATAAAATTTAATAAATATTACCAAAAATATACTGGGTGTCTCAAAAATATGTATACAAACCTAAAATATTTGGTTGATTCCTAAGTTCGTGCGCTTTTAATGAAAATATTGTGCATGTTTTAGAGATAAGAATCTAGCAATCAAACAAATTTTATTCAGAAAAATAAAGACCATTATGTTCAACTGTCTTAATCCAACGATAATCAAGTTGCTCGGTGCCATCCGATACCATGGTATATCTTTGGAAAGGAAAATTTCATGACATCCATTTTCAACCTGTTCCATATTCTCAATCTTTCGTCCTCTAAGGAAATGAGCCATTGATTGGTAAAAGTGGTAATCGCTGGGCACTAGATCTGAACTGAATGCAGGGTGTGGTAAAATTTCAATTCCTTTTAATTGGTTAATTTTATTTTTGGTTACTCGCGCAGTATGTGGACTAGCATTATCCTGTTGCAGAAGCACCCGCTTTCTGTTGACTAAAGCAGGATATTTTATGGCTAATTGCTGGTACATCTGATCTAGTTGAGCAGAATATAATTCAGCAGTAATGGTTTGGCCACCTGGAAGTACTTCGAAGTGTATAATCCCCTCAAAGTTCGACCACATGCACAACATGATCTTTTTCCGAACCTATCTTGTTTTGAAACAGCCTTGGTCTTCTGGCCTCGTTCAGCTTGACTTGGAGTCAAATCATGCGGTACGTCAGAAACGCGCCTTTATTATTTGTTATGTTGATGTAGATGACGAACCACGGATGGTTGTGATGTTCCGATCTCAGCTGACAATCTACGCGTAATATTTGATGGATTCTTTTCAACGGCTTTGAGAATAGCTTCCAAATCTACAGTGGTAGAACGTCCACTGCGAGGATAATCATTGAGGTCCATGTCACCCTTGTTGAATTGTTTGAACGACTTTTGAGCAGTTCTTATGGACACTGATTTGTCTCCTTCAACTTCACATATTTTCTTTGCTTCATCTGCGGCTCTGAAATTCTGCTTCCAGTAATGTTTCATAGTATCTGTATTGTTAATTTATTTTTTTCTGAATAAATATATATATGTACACAAACTACATATAACATAATATAATTAAAAGTATCTTACACGTCTCTTTCTCAGCTTTGAAATGATGCTCAACTTGTTAATATTTAAACAAATAATATATTTAAAATTTGCTTTTAAAGTTTAGATAGAAAAACGCACGAACTTATGAATCAACCCAATAATTATATATCCCAAATACCATTCCTCGATCTGGATCATTTTCATTGATACTGTGAAATAACCTCGGTATGTAGCATTTCATATGGCAGCGCTTACAAGTTCTACAACAACGAAGTTCTTCCTTTATGGGACTTGTCAATATTCCCCGTCTTCCAGAACGTTCTTGTTGACATTATTACTAGTTCCATCTTTTTCGAATTTATCTTTTATTCGACTGATTGTCAGTCTGGTTGGAGGATTTATTTGAAATTCTTTCTTGAACAGGGTCTGTACCTCCTTTATGTTTTCAAACTTGTAATACTTGTGATAATAAATTTTCGCTGCTTCAAGTTCAACCTACTTTTCATGATTCGAACTTGAAGAATAAATTTATAGGTTTAAAAAAGCGATAAGTTCTTACAAGTTATTTAAACAAACTATAAAATAAGTAATAAGGCCTAAGAATTACTTAACGATTTATATTTAAAGTCTTTACACATTTTTAATATATGAAATCGATATTCGTTCAGAGATTAAGCAACATATGTGAAAACAATTATAATCAGTGTATATCATATATTTTATGTTAAAATCAAAAGATTTGGTGTACTTGATTTTAAATTAAATAAATATTTTTGAAGCTGTACTTATCCAATATAAACTTAACTTCATAATCATTCCATAATTCTTAATAATTTACTTTTCTTTTTATCAAAAGGATGGTTAAAATTAAAGAACTAACTAATTTGGTTTTTATTTATATTAAGACGTAAGCACTTTTAATTGTTTTAATGAGTAGATATTAGTCTAGTACTTTCATAATAAAAGCCTTCAAAACCTGTAACCTTTTTTATTTCTTGACATGCAATCTTAAATTTTTCCTTTGGTTCCATTTGCGTCGCATCATAGTGAATATTAAAACTAAGATTTATAAATAGGTTAACCAGAAATATAGTTAACTTTTAAGAATTATTACTAAGATAAATTTTATTATTCCACGTGAAAAAATTTTCGATATTTTTAATAATGAAATTAACAAAAGTGGTCATATATATTTAATCAATCAAAAACAATGATTTCAATTTAAACTAACCTTTTTGAATTTCAGAATTGACCAATAAAATTTAGATACGGCCAAATCTTCATTTCCATTAGTCGTCTTAAATCAGTTTCGATTGGTCAATTTTCACGCAGAAATGGTTCGGACAGAATTGGAAAAGTTAGAAAGTCAAAGAGAAAAAAATGAATCTCAAAGTTTGGCATCGTTTTGGTCGGAAATCGAAATTGTTAAGGTATCTATTTGATAATTGTTTCGTTCTTATAATAACTTGATAATTACTTCTGTACACTATTTAATAATTATTATCATCTATAAGATAGTTGTATTATTAGTTTATAATATTCAGAAAATTTCCCGTTAATACTTATCAATGATTTCAATCAATAAAGGTGTTTAAGAAAAATTCTTAAATTCAATTTGTCATTTTTTTATCAAATGAATTTTTTAAAAAATTGATTTTTCCAAAATCACATCAAAAGTATGGTTATTTTCTCTCAATCTCTTTTTTCTGTTAAACTGATAAATCTTATGAGAAGTCGTCAGATTTGTAAGTTATTCTCAGTATCAATCGAATCCAGGAATTCCAATAGAACAGAAAATGTTGACTTAAATTTTACAAAATATCCATATTTTTTTGAATCTAAACTTACAATCACCGATAAATCACATCGTTTTTCTGTGCATATTTACTAAAATATTTTTGCTTTTTCATCTGACCATTCCCACTGCCAACAACTCAGAATTGGATATGGAGTTCTGTTTACTTTATTCATCCCCATTGTTTATAGATGCATTGATATTTGCTAATTTTGTCGAAAGTAAATAAAAAAGACACTGTTTTCTATAATTATTTCTTTTTTATAAAATACTCAAACCTATTAATTTATTATTAATTATCGTAAAACTTTCTGGAAAATAAAGATTAATAACTGATATTGAATAGGAATTCCACTGTGGTCAGCAATCAATCGAAAAAGTCTAAGACATACTCGTCTTTCATGGCCTCTTCTCTGATCGATGTATATATAATTTGTGAATGTTTATTATAATTTTCTATTGTTAATTTTTCAGACAATGCCTGATTCGAAATCAAAGGAAGATTCTGATAATTATGATGTTTTGATGGTAAAATTACCTTACCGATTATCACTTATCAAGATACAAATACGTATTGCAGCTTTATTTTCTTTCGATATTTCCCAATCTTGACTGACAGATTACTGACAACAAATAATTTTATTATTATAATCACATGTCACCTGGAAAACATTTCATCGAACAAGGATCTGCCATATATAGACAAATTTATACGATATTCCAACGAAATAGAAATTTTGATAAAAATTTCTTCTATAATTTCATGAAAGTAGATCAAATTAAAATTCGTAAAGATTCTGGTCTGTAATGTTTCAGAGCTGTGATACTTTCGCAGACCGTTACTTTTGTAACAAATTTTATTACTAAAACATAAAAATTGTTATTGAAATGATCTAAATTAAAGAGCATTTTCATCAAATTAAAGATCAGTGTATACTAATATATTCTATTTTAATTTTAAAATCTAAGTAACATTTAGAGCATTCCTCCTTCAAGATGTTACAAAAATCCATATATTCTCATTTGCTATTATCCAAAAATTTTATTTCACAAAGTTTAATGTTAACGTTTACAGATGTTATATATACATAATTATATTAAAGTGGACCTTTATAATATGAGAAATTCGTTGTCTTTATCTGATTATATTTTTATCTTATTTGATTTAACTTAGGACATCGACCACTTAATCCAAAATTTCTTGAAAAATCTTTCATGTCATCCAAAAACGGAATTCGAACATCGATTCCTCATGTTCATTAAGCCGTATTGTCGAAATAATGTTATACTGCCTCCGTTTCTCCGACAATATTACCTTTTCAATTCATTGCATTTGACATTCATTATGGATCTTCGAGCTTTATTGCTGAAGTTTTTAGAATTATATTTTATGGAGAACTATGAACAATTTCTGTTCGAGGGCTTAATGCTAACAAAAACGAATGTTAAGGGTATTTGATTATTAAATTAATGAATATAATATGAAATAAATATATCAGATGAAAAAAGCACTGTTAAAAAAACGGAGAATCTCTCTCCTAACCCTCTTTTGCAGTTGCAGGAGATGTCTACGCATATTGATGACAATCAGTGTATTTCAATGGAAGGTAATCGTTTTTCTATAATGGATTATTATACCTAATGTTGTTAAACTAGGAATATCTGTCATTGAAAAAGGAGTGGTTATTTGCATAGATCGCACCATAATTAAGGGTTCCCTTTTCGGTCCCATTCAAACCAATGCATACTTGGGTTCAACAAAGAAAACAAAAGTAACATAATAAATTCATTTTTCAGTTTTATAAAGTATTCTGTTAAAAATTTTTTATATAAGCTATAATTTTTATTACAATAATCATGACAGTTAAAGATATCTTAACATAATGATAATTGATTGGCAAAATATTTCTGTAATTACTAACAATAGCTCTGTTTGAAGATATACTTTAAAATAATTTTTTAATATTAATTGAATTATTACTACTGGGACCAGTCGAAAAGTTTCAGAAATGGAGAATATGGAAAGAGTTAGTAAAAAATAAAAAGCTTAATCATAAAATACGTTATTTTAATTCTATATTACTTTTATCTAATAATAAAAATTACATTTGTTTAAATAAATATTTGCATTTAAATATGGCATAAAAAGCGGAAAATATGAATTTTTCAATGAAAAAAGGTTTTTCGACCAATAATTTTATATAATTTCCAATACAGATTGACAGCAGCAATGTGTTAATCGCCTAAATTTGGCATTTCCTGATGATGCTCCATCGAAGACGACAGTGTACCGATGGTTTTAAGAATTTAAGTCTGGACACATCTCTTTGGGTGATGATTTCAGAGAAGGTCGTTCAAAAACAAGTGTATCCGATGAAAATATTGAAGTTTTTCAGAAATTAATTGAAGAAGATTGTCGAACAACATATAATGAAATTCAGGCATCATTGAATGCATTGAGTATATCTCCGACTCTACGTGAACACTTAGGTGACAGAAAGCTATGCTTTCGATGGATACCGCATATCCTTACAATGATGATGAATCATGGATATCTTCATGTGAACATAAAACAAATCAGTGACCAACTGTGTGGGTGTTTCAGGGAGAAAGATGACCAATGAAGGTTGTTCGATCCCAAAGCACCTCCAAGTAAATTTTTGTATATTTCGTAGCCAAATCAGGTCATGTTGCGACCATTCCTTTAGATGATCGTCGCACAGTTGCTTCGAATTTGTAAACCACAGTTTGCTTGTTTGAAGTCCTTAAAGAATGGGGAAAAAACCTCTCGAAACGCTCCAATATGCGTCATCATGATAATGACACTTCTCATACACCCTATAAAACAATCGATTTGTTGAGGGCTCAAAACGTTGAATTATTAAGACATCTATCTCATTGTCCTGATTTGACACCAAATGACTTCTTCACATTTGGTTCCATAAAAAAGAATTACGAGGACATCGGTTTTCATGTCCCGAACAGACTGTAGAAGCATTCAAATCACATATTTTGGACATACCGACTACGGATTGGAATAAATGCTTCAATAACTGGTTTGACAGAATGCAAAAGTGTATAGATTGTGACGGTAAATACTTCGAAAAACAATAATGTTAATTATTATAATAAATATATGCTGTTTGTGTGTCATTCCCGAAACTTTTCCACTGACCTACCTATTAATATTAATTATTATTATATTTTTGAATAATAGCTTAAGTTTTTTAATTTAATTAATTCGGAATCTATAAAAAGAAACAACTGCTCCAAATTATATTTTATGAATTCATGACATTTATTAATTATGGATTCATACTAGAACGAATGGATGCTCCAAGTTGGATTCACCAATGATCGAAATAAACAGAACTTATTTATCGAATTCGGCAATGGTTTCGTATTTTACCGAGTGACGAAGGACATCAAGCCCGGTATTCGGTTATTATTACCAAATAAAAGTTCTCTCAATTTTGTGGGACTCAAAGAGTCATCTTCATGGTCACGAAAGAAGCCCATGAACAAATACATTATTCGATCAAATATTGAGACATCGTGTAAATATGGCAAAATTCGGCGTCCATCCATTCCAAAAGAAGTCGACATTTCTGATTCTAAAAAGCTCACTACGGACAGTGACAGTAATAATTATTTTAATATGGGAACGTTAAAAATTATTTTCCTTTAAAAGTTTTTTCAATACAAGATGTCTATGGAATTATCACAGAAATCAATTACCTTCAAACTTGATTATTGTTAGGAGATTTACTTGTTTCTCTTTGAAACATTCGTTTGCACATTAACTACGGGTCAACTATTGGCGTTATTTGAAACTAATCAGAGATGACAACATATAACTATTATTATTAGGAATCGAAAATATTTTTTTGTGCAGACGTAGATCCATATATATATAACACTAAAAAGATGGATGAATGGTGTTCGTCCATGGGTAAAGGTCGACTAGCACCTTGAAAGCTATCGAGTTAAATAAACTGACCATAGGACTGAGATCACATGTCAGCATAATTTCATTTCTGAGAAATTTGGATTTTTACACTAACCATTTTTATATTTCCTATACAATGAGTATATTAACTACGTTCTTAAACTATAAACAACTATTTCCCGTATACATTTTAAATTAAACTTTGCTTTTAGCTTAAGAATCCAAGAAGCAAAAAGATATACACTTTGTCTCAATAAGAATCATAAGTTATTTTGACAAAGCCGTCTTTCAATTGTTAAACCAATTTAATATAATAATAAATAATATTTGTTATATGAAATCAACTTGCATGCCACAGAGTTACCATAAATAATAATTCGATTTTTTACTTTATTTAAATAATTTCATTTATTAAAACGTTTCTTAAGCTGATCTTTAACGGATAATTTTCAATTGTGAACTCCTTAAACCGTTTGTATACTAAAAATGATAATGTTGAATATATCCAACTCAATTTTTTCAAATTAAATTAAAATTAATTTAAAATATTAAAAACAATTTTAGTTTCCAATTTATTTTCGTAAAGTCAGATAAATAATATAAAAGATAAATTAAAAATTATTTAGATTATTTTCAAAAAATAATTAATTAACTAATTATATTCAAAAAATAATTATTTATTTATATTATTTAATTACAAATATGAAAAAATTATTATTACTAATTTTTGAACTCATTTCTTCAATTTTACCATTTGTGGTTCAGGACCTCATGAGTTTCAAGAGAAAGTATTATAATTTAGAGAAATTTTTATTTATTTTTAATTTTACTTTAATGAAATAACCATTGTAAATAATTATTTATTATTTCTTACATTTTATCTTATATGAGACATCTCCGTTTTTATTGATGATCATTAGAGTATTTTAATTCCCCTAAAAAGAATTTACTTTGGATTGTTTTCCGAGTTTAAGGATCCCCTTATCAATTACATTTATTATGTACGACCCAGAAACCCGTTTTTGAGACAGACATATTTTAATATTATTCAAAAATATTAATTGTGCGAATTCTATTTGAATAAAATAGTCAAAAATTAAAAATAAATTAAAATAATAGATGAAATGAAATCGTTGTCCAGTAGAATCGGTCAGTTTACATTTCATTGAAATTTGTATGGCGAATAAATTAAGTTAATTCCTATTCTTTAATGAATATCAATGCTCATAAAGCGAGAATAATTAAAAGAAAAAATTCATTTTCTTCATTAACTCATTTGAAGCCAGACCATTTCTCTTTAAAACCCAATTAAAGTTAACAATTAGTTTTTCTAAACCCACCCTAGAGACGAATGTGTTTTACGAATATTTTTTTAGAAAGCAAAATAAATAAATATGTTTAAATGGAAAATTATATTTTTCGTAATATTTTTTAAAAATTAATGTCTGATTAAGAAATAGAAGGTTTTTCCTGTGAACAATGTGGGAAAATGTTTGCCTACGAGTATTATAAAGCCAAACATCTGAAATATACAAGATGTGTCGACCAAGGAAACAGGAAATTTCCATGCTCTCAATGCAGCCGGTAATAATATCAATAATATTAATGTATTATTATATTATCTCTTATTATTATTATTATTATTATTATTATTATTATTATCATTATCATTTTCTATTTGAATTATTTTTATCCCTCATTTATCAGGTCTTTTGAAAAACGGGATCGGTTACGGATTCATGTTCTTCACGTTCATGAAAAACATCGACCTCACAAATGTACAGTCTGTGGGAAGAGTTTCAGTCAGTCTTCCAGTTTAAATAAGCATTTGAGAGTAATAAGTTATTAAAATATTATAAATGTTATGTTATATGTTTGTCCCAAAAATCTGCATTTTTTTCCGGTACACCTAATATTTATGATCATTTATCATTATAATTCAATTATTAAGTTACTTTTATTTGATTTTACTTTTTTGTTCTAAGACATTTTATTTCTTCTACTTTTACTCGATTATACTTCGACGTATTTTATAGTTTGGTTCTTGTGCACCGCAACTCTGCCAACCTTCAAAAATTGTTTAATTCACCGCAAAGTTTCAAAGTTTGGTTCGTCGTTAATATGCACTTACATTAATTCTCATTGCTTTTTAATAATAAGAAATTTAAATACAAAGTCAATATACATTTTCATCAAAAAAGTGTCCATCATTGCTAACAATATTTTTCACCTTTCTAACATATAATAAATTCCACGGTAAAATTAAATTTTCTTCATTGGAATTTACCCAATAGTCAAGCAATTTCTTGATATCATAACGCTTGTTGGAGTGCGGTTCAGAAAGGCCATGCTGCACAGTGGAAAAGGTGTTACTCACTTGGTTTGATGTCTGGTAAATATGGTGGATGGGGTAAAACCTCTAATCTAAATTCTGTCTTATTCTTCACTAAACTCGAAATATGTGATTGAGCATCTTCATGTTGTAACAACACAGTGTCATGTCTATTGATTTTAGTAAATGTGCGGTGATTTAAAGCACAATAATCCATAGTTTATATTATTTTTAAGTTTCATTTCCTTTTCATAAATTGTCTGGTACTTCTAAAGTAGAATAGCTGTGAAAGGAACTAATTTGGAGAAATCTTGAACCAAATTATATGTTATTATAAATTAAAAAATGAACATATTCTGTTTTTTCAATTGTGAATTCTTTATTATTTTCCTATTTATTATTTTCCTCGGGTGTCATTTGATTCCAGGATTAAACAACAAACTTATTATTATATATTGATTTCACAAAAATCTTATTGATTTTATTATTATTATTCATATTAAATCTATTAGGTTCTTCAAATTGAACTTGTATTTTTAATGAAAAATTAATTATCCTCTTAAAAACCTCATAAGCTTTTCTATCAAGATAAGGCCAGGAAAAATTAATGAAAATGACCATAATCATTTTCCAAAGCCTCGTTGAAAGAGTATTATCAGATGAGAAAAATAACCATGTTCAAATTATCCTAAATTAATTAGTTTTCTCAGAGGATATTGTAATAGAAATATTATCAAATTTCTTATATTATATTATTAACAAAGATAAAAAATATTACTTAAACATTTCTTTAGGTTCACAGTGGAGAACGTCCCTACAAATGTGTTTATTGTAATAAAGCTTTCACCGCTAGTAGTATATTAAGAACACACATTCGTCAGCATTCGGGAGAAAAGCCGTTCAAGGTATTACTTTTTTACAGAAACATTCGTTACTTTATTATTTCCAGTGCAAATACTGTTGGAAATCATTTGCTTCTCATGCTGCGCATGACAGTCATGTAAGAAGAACACATGGTCAAAATGAACCACCAAAAAAGTCAGATGAAAATGAACAAATGTTAAGATAGAAATTTAAAAATTCTAAGCAACTCCTGTTAAAAAATATAAATATATTCCTCTGTTTCAAAATAGTTAAATCTTAGTATCATCTGCATATATTATGTTATCTGGACTTTTGAGAGATGTAAAATTGACGGTTACAGTGTGGAAATTATTTTGACCATTTTGTAAACGGATTTTGAAATATCTTTTGATGAATCAAGACATGTATTTTAATTTTTTTAATATTCCATTACAAACTTTGAGGGAAAATGTTAATCAAAATGAGAATATAAAACCTTGAAATATAAAAGCATGAAATGAGTAGAGACCTTTAATATTGTGCATATTTAAAATAGAATTTCAAGTAAGAATAATAATATAGTAATATAAATCAGTTTGGATCTCAATAAGTAAAGTAAATATTTATTTTTTATATTATATTATATTATATATAAATCTTTTCTCTCCTTACAGAAAATTTGTATATTTATACTACATCCAAACTATAAAAATGTTGATTTTTAAATTTTATCAATTTTCATCAAATGAGTTAGATGTTGTTTTAAATAGCTACTTTTTGTTTGATTTTGAGAACACTTTTTAAATGTCAACTCTATCTAAAAAAGATAAGATGCTTTTATTATTCATTTATGAAAATAATTACTGGTAAAATTGTGAATATTGGAACCAAAATAAGCAAAGATATATAATACATACAGATATAATACATTGGACAATTATGGGAATATTGACGAAAAATGGTTCGAGTTGTATCCCTTAAATCGTGAAAGATATCATGATAATAGTCCAAGGAAGAAAAAAGGAAGCAAGGTTAATATCCAGAAGATAATGATAATAACTGTTGTTGCCAAGCGAGACTCCGAAAATCGAAATTTGGATGATTTAGTCTATACCATGAGGTCTGCATGTCTTCGAAGAACGAAAATTAATGATTACAAAATTGACTGAACTTACTTTTCCCATCTTTTACGAACTGCAGTTTGATGAAATCGTGATAATGCTGATCCATATGTTAAAACAATATTCAAAAGTTAAATAATTTTGGAGACAGTATAATTCCAAAAATCATTATTACTATGCCAAATCTTGAAGGACTTGGTCATCTATGGCTGTTAACCTTTCTTATTTTTGACCATGTTCTAAATCAAAATTTCTCGATTTAAAATTTGAAAATAATCTTCGTAACTTTGTTTTATTATATGGTTTCTGATAAACAAAATCCTATCCTTGAATAAAAACTGTTTATTAAATGTGGCATGATTTCATTATCTAGGCTATTTTTTGTTTTAGCTAAAATACCCTTATGTGGCTTAACATTATCTTTCTAAAGATTTACTCTTTTTCGATTGCTTAAAGCCGAATATCGTTGATGGATAGCCACGTACATTCTATTGGTTTGTTGGCAATATAGGCCGGCGCTAATAGCTAAATCCTCAAAAAATACTTTGAAATAACTGAAAAACTATAACTTTATTTGTTTAAAAAAGCACCCTGTCAGAAAAATTTCGTTGATTGAAGAAATTATTATCAATTATATTTATTGTTTCAATTGTTGAACTATGATCCAAAAGGTTCTAATTTGCTTCCCATGAAATCAACGGCCTTCGAACCACCCGTTGGGTTTGACTGACGGTCTTGTGTCCTGAAGTATCTCATAGTGGTACTTAAGAATTGATAACAGTCTTCATTCATTATATGTTGATTTGATTATTGTAACATATTTTATTCTAATGAGTGTAACTTGAACATATTATTAGTTGATTTTTAGTACTACCTATAAGAGAAGGAGTGGATTCAAGTTCATACAAAGGGTTAAAGTTTATTAAGTTTTGGATATAGAAAGATATTTCATTTTAAAAAAACATTATCGGATTTCCCCAAAAGTAAACCCACTTTAAAATAAAACTTTATTTTTGGAATTTTTTCTTAAAAAAGGTTGATTTTACAAGAATAATCCTGGGGCTTATTTTCATGGAAAACCGGTATGTTATGAAATTTTTAACATTACTTTTTCTAAAATTAATAAATTTCTATCATGAAATTTAAATTCTTCTTTTATTAATCTTTTATTTAATTTTTAATTCATGAATTAGATAAAATTAAAATCTTAATTTTCTTCAAAACTTTCACCATCAAATATTAGCTTCTTTTCTAGATTTTTACTATCACATATATTTTTAAAATATGTATAAAGTTTTTAAAATTCATTCATAAAATAAAAAAAATTAAAATAAATTTATAAACATTTTAAGGATGTCTAATAATATTTTCTATATATTTTGATTTAAAATTAAAATTAAATATTTAACTAATTTATGTATTCTCTTTGATAATTAAGATTTTAATTTATAACTAATTTATAATTTTATAAAAAAATCTTTATATAATTATTCAAAAAATACAAAATTAAATATTTTTATTAACTTATTTAAAACGTAATAAATAACATTACATGACATATTTGTTTAACTGTATTGCTAATAGTGAAAATTCAAAAATTGTTGTTTTTTATAATATTTTTAAAAAATATTTTAATATACTTTTTTAATTTATATTAGATGTTCCAAAATAAGTTACTAAAATATTAAATTCTTACCAAGAGCTTTTTAATTTTTAATTTAATTTGTACACCAGTTTTGTAAGTGATTATATATCCATAAATGTCGCATAAATTATTTTTTAAGTATAAACTATTTGATGCTTAAACTAAGTAAAGATGTAAAAAAATATTTGAATTTTTACTATTTAAAGATAATTATATATTTTTTAAATAAATATATAATTATAAACAAAACAGTCATTGTTAACACTAAGCCAAATTATTTTCAATTATAATTTGGTTCGTAAGATTAAAAAAATGTTAAAAATAATTAATAAATTTTGTTTTAATATTTATAGAATATTTTTATTTTTTTAAAATTTTAACTTGTTATTTTTTTTGTTCAATAAAGTTCTTTTAATTTATTTTTATTTTTTTATTCAGAATGCGAAGTCGATATTCAAGAAAAGTTTATTCTTTAGAAAAGCTATCTGAAAATACAGATTATATTGATGATGAAGATATGATTTTTCTTGAAAATATACTCGTTTATCACAAGAAATATAAGGATAACATGAAAAAAGAACTGCACCTTGATACCAATCTTTTGGCTCCTAAACTTCAGAAAATTTATGAAAAAGTAAATGTTAATTTCAACGTTATCAATAACTCAAAGTTAGTCGGAAAAAACAAGCTTTACGGAGCACTTGATCTTCTTGCTGACGGCGAAGAACTTCACTTTCGCAGTCTACGTGAGCAAATAGTAAATTATTTATACAACAAAAAGAATCAAATATTCACAAATCACAGAGTAGAATTTTTTTTTCGCATTGTCTTGAACGAAAATAAAAAAAGTTTGCGAGAAATATGTCAAGAGGTGATATACAGTGAAAAACCCGTTCGCAAAACCGAAGATTATTGGAAAAAACAATCAGAAAAGCAGGTTGCGGAGAAAAAAAATTTCAGTAAAGTCGGCTTTTTGGAGCCCGAGGATGAAGAGGCCATTTTCAGAGAATTTGCCAGTCGTGATATTCTCTTGGAACCATTCATACGGATGATCCATTCGGAAACGAGTTTAGATTATGAAAAGGCAGACAAACTTATTTCAGATATTCTCGAGAGAGAAAAAATGGAAAAACGATGTTTTAACGACAGTAATCAGAAAAACAACATCCCTCCTGTACCACCCCTGGAGAGTAGTCAGAAAACCAATGGAGTACCAGTTAATAAATCCTCAAAGAAACCCCATAACTTTCCCAAAGTTATCGACCAATCGTCTTTGATCAATAGTGATAAAAAGAGCGCGAATAATTCTTGTCATTCTTCGAAGCCACCGTCTCCAAATAATAATACAAAGTCCAATCGATTGGAACCGGCAGCAATGGAAATCATTGAAATTAGTGACGAGGAAACTGAGGTTAACAGATCCACCTTAAAATTCAGCGCAATTGACGAAATGACCAATTATATTATCCACCGTTGTGGAATTTCCAACCGTGCTCACCCAACCCTTTTGAACGACCAACAGTTACGAGTGGAACTGAATGTATTTCTCTTGTTCATCAATTTTACCATTCGTTTTTCACTCAAGTTCCCTCTCGACGAACGAGACCGTAACATCTTTGATTGCATCTTTATTTCCAGTCTTATCGTTGGTTTGACTTGTGTTGTTTACATTACGGGAAACGGAATCAGAATTGAGGGACTATCAGATCACGGATACGAAATCGTGATTGCTCGGCTCAAATCCGTACAGCTGTCAGTTCGACAAGTCACAAAGCTGGAAAACAATTTGTATTCGTTACTAATCAACTCAGATATTTCGTCACTGATTCAATTGTCGTTACAATATGTCAGGGGTTACCACAAAACCGGAAAGTTGGTCGAGAAAAAAGACAATTCTTCAAAATGATACCTTTCGGATAACATGACCCCCATTTTTAGTTTCTGTGGTATTTAAGAATTGATTGAAAGAGTAATTTCACTGCAATTGTAAATATATTTATGAGATAAATATATTTTTTTGTAAAACAAGTGTTGTTTTATCGGTTTTTTTTTGTTTATGTACAATGCGTAAAATTAAACGAATTTTCATTTAAAATTGAAATCAATAAATTACTTAAACAATATTTCAAGGATAAATTTATTTATGCATAAAACTTTAAATAATTTTTAACATGTTTTCTTAAAGTGAAAACAGTATCGATTTCGATTTTTATGAAATTATATAAAAAAATAATAAGAATTATAAATTTAATTTCGAAATGACTATTTTATTTAGATCGTCAATTTTTAAAAGTAACTTTATTTTGTCTTGTAATATAGAAATGTTGAAAAAGGCTAATGTCTACTTGTTTGTATTGGAAAAATATATTGTATAATGCATTAATTTTTTTAATCTTTGGAAAAAAAAATAATATAAAGATATTTACAAATTCGATATTTTCTTATAAATATTATAACCGAAGTATTTCACTTTACAAAAAAAATTTTTTATTATGTTAAAACAATCAAAAATACCTATGTTCAACATATTTGAATAAAATTAAGTCAAAAAATCGTCATTCTCTATAAATTTATAAGTATTCTGTAACTCACTGTGATCAATCTAAAATGTACGAAAAGTTAAATTAATTAAAAACAAATTTTCTAAAACCATGAACACAAGGCTACAACTAATGGAACTGAGGTGATTTAGTTTTTGAAAATATATTTGTGGTTTCACGATATCTCTGATTTTAAATAGAAAATAAAGTTTCTTTATGACAATGAAAATTCAAATTTATTTTCTCAATATTATTTTTTTTATTCTCCACAGGATGGAACTTAAATTAATTCGGAAGTGAAATCTAAATATATGTAATATAGACACATTAATATATTAAATATAATAAGAATCAGTTTTAAAAGAAACTCGAAATTTTTTAATGTTTGTAAAAAATCCGGTTATTATATCTTCTAGTAATTATTATATCTAGTAATTATATTATCTAGTAATAAACTATAAAATAAATATAAAAATTATATTTTAATTAAATCATTTAATGTATATTTTATTAATGAAATAGAGATAATATATGTGAAACTTAAAAAATAAAACTCATTTATTTTTAATTAAACGATGCACAGTAGTAAAAAATGATAAAAAATTAAAGCAGTTCTTCAATTCTTTTGTTCTTCATTTTATAATATTTTTCATTGTTTATTGTCTCATTAAAATTTATTAATTTAATTAAATTTTTTTTCTAAAAGTATCATTATTAATAGTTCCTTTAGAAACTGTTCAAAAGAAGCAACCCAAACTTTAAAATTATATAATATACCGATTTATTTATTTTTAATTGATTTAAGATTTAGAATTTTCAAAAATTAATAGTTTGTTTGTTCAAATTGAATTAAAATCTTCAATAAAGTAAAAGGGACAAAATGTAATATATGTAATCTATGATCAATATATCAAGCAGAAAAATTATTTAATATTGAGCAGCAAATGCCTTAATTATTGAAAAAATGATTTTAAATGAATTTCAAATTTTATTATTACTTGAAAACTTTATGCAAAAAAAACTTTGAATTATAAAATTTTAAACTAATCTAAAAATAGGATAATAAATTAATAAATATGAAATGGTGTTAAAATTTCTTAATCATTTTTACGTGTTAAAGAACTTTTATACTTATTTCGATTTTACTTTTTCTACATTTTTAAAAAAAATATTTTATATCAGTTTTCATTTTTTGTCAATAGCAATATTTTTACTTGCTCTTACTAATTCTAATTCTAATCTTGCTCTTCATGATTAATTTTATTAAAGCTCAATGAAAGATTGTGACCATCACCAAAATCCCATAAATTTGATTTTGATTTTTTCAATATGCAAGCTAACAAATTTGATCTTGATTTTTTTTCAATAACGAATATTGAATATCGAATAAACCAATTTGGTTTTTTCAGTTTTATGAATTTTATAAATTTTATGGATACCAAATATCGAAAAAGTCCAATTTATTTTGATTTTTTTCTACTTTTGAATACCGAAAACTGCAATACCTCAATATCGAAAAAAGACTGATGAAAAATACTTTTGTGAAGTTTGTAATAAAAGTATTTCAAAATATAATAAGAGCAAACATTTAAATACAAACATGAAGTTTAAAAAAAATTTTTAAGTATTAATGAAAGACTAATAAAAGTACTAATAAAAAAATAAAAGAAAAATTATCCATATTTACTTTAAAACTGGAGGAGAAAATTTTTAGAAAAATTTACAACATGAAAATATCCAGGTGAATTACATGTAAAATCTTTAAACTCTTTTACTAAAACAAATGCTGTGCACAAGGAACAAATATTGATAAAAGATTAGAAGATTATGAAAATTATTATTAGTTTTAAAAAATAAAAATATTCCCTTTATTCCAAAACTTGATTCCATTCCAAGAAGCAATGAAACATGATATAAAATTCATGTCAACAGATTTATAAGATCGTAATGTTGCAGATGTAGATATCAAAAATCCAAAACTTGAGAGACTGATAATAAAATTAATTATCCAAGGAAAAGTAGCTTCCAAAAAAGTAGGTCTTTCAAGAGAATGAAAAGCTATTTGAAGGCAAAGAAGAATTAAAACAAGAAAATAAAAAACAATTAGCAAATGAACTTTATAAAGAACTTAAAAAACCTAAACAATTTTTAAAAGTCGAAGTTAATAATAAAGATATTTTGAGTGCATATTTAACTTTCGTTCCTTTAAACACAAAACTGGAAAATCTATAATAGAAGCTCTTGATGAAATAATTGGAGACTACTAAAGAAAACTTTTAAAACTTTGGGTTGATAAAGGTACTAAAATTTAATAATGATAACATTTGATAATTTTTGTGATGATAATGAAATAGAAATCTATTCAATATAGAATGAAGGGAAAGCTGTTGTTATAGAAAGATTTAATAAAACTTTGAAGAATATGTTGTTTAAAAGGAACAAGGAAACAGAAAATAGTTAAGCTTATTACCAAATTTAATAAATATTTATAACAATAAAATTTATTCATCAATTGGAATTACTCCTAATGAAGCTAGTAAATATCCAGAAAAATTGAAAGTAAAAGATGAACATAAAAATAAAAATTTCTCAGCAATAATTTGGAAACAAAAACCAAATTATAATATTGGAGATCATGAAAAAAATTTTAAATATAAAAAACATTTGATAGGAGTTATACAGCTAAATGGATTGAAGAAAATATTTATAATCAATAAGGTTTTAAAAACAACCCCTTTAATTTATGAATTAATAGATTTAAATGACGAGATACAGGAAAATTTTATAAACAGGAACTACAACAAACAGTATTTTTAGCTGCAGAGAAATTATTCCTTAAAGAAACTTTGAAATTCAGGTAAATAGTTATTAAATGAAAACATCCCTATAAATCCTATGTCAATATAAGTTAATTTTATAAAAGAAAATTAAAAATTTATTTTCATATTTACGAAAATTATTATTTTGAAAATATTTTAAAATTAAATATAAATTATTTTTAGGTAATTACAGTGCGCATAAAAAGTCTGTTCACCTCCTATCAAAAATACTAATTTTGATATATATTTCAATTTAATATAGTTGTTTAAATATTAACTTTTTGTAAAGATATTTAAATAATGTAATCAAATATAACATATTTTTAAATTATATT
>JBBMKC010258438.1:0-20183 GCA_037834085.1 Bipalium vagum | reverse complement strand
CTGGCGGCCATCATTTAAAAGACATAATCTTTAAAAAGTAAACCAAAAGATTATGCCTCTATTGAAATATATTGTATAAATATTAATAAAATTTTTTATTTATGTATTACGTTTTGACTTCTATTTTAATTAAATGGGTAGGAAGGGACTTTTGACACACCCTGTATAAATTATTTGATTATAATTTTATTTTATAATTATAATTTACAAATTTTCTTCAAAATAAACCTTTAAAGATATATTAAAATAATAAATAAATAAATAATAATAAAATAAATTTTATTTTTATTAGTAAGATTTTTCCGAGATTTTTAGTGCTATTTAAAAAAAAAGTCGTGTTCTTTAATTAATGAATTTATTAATTTTTCTTAAGTCACATTTTTAGTTTTTAAATTCCTCACCATTGATTCATTGATTTTCGAATATTTTTTAAGGCAATTTGATTTAATTTTTGTCATAATATTATTTTGTTTCAATTTTGTCGATTAAAGTATACATTTAGTAAATCTAATTTCCACTAGCAAGGTTTATAATATTTTTCTTATTTTTATTAATTTTTTTTAATATTTATATAATAATATTGTAGATAATTTTGGCTTTACAATCATTTGTGGAGCTTCATCCTTTGGACCACAATCTTTTTCTCACATTATCATCATATGTAATCCACTTTTAATGTATTTATGATTATGTATTCTTTATATTTATACTACCTCTAAACTATATAAAAACTAGATTTGTTATTTTACAATAAATAAGAAAGAATAATTACATTTATCAAATATATCGGTAATCATATAACAATAATAGTTGTCATTTATGTTTAATATTTACATCCGTTCCACCGAAATCAATAATCTGGTTTATGGTACAAGATAAATATATATTTTTAAGAAATGGTTTAATTGTATGTTTTTTCATTAAAGATTCAACAATAAAATTTCTGCTGACTAAATTCTATACAGATAAATAATGAGACATCCAAATATCAAGTGTTCATGTAACCAAGCTTTTCTAGTCTCCTAACAAGTGCCTAGATCCTTAGCAATGTCAAAATTGTTTGTGTGACAGACTTTCTTGATTATTTAAGGATGAATTTTATATTTCAACTCAAAGTTTACTTAACGAAATCATGCGAACCACTCTCGCACCATTCCGTCTGATATTGTATCAGACCTATATGCGGCATGTATTTGACTGGCATTTTTCTCTTTCAATAAATAAAATTTTTTAACGCATATCATTTCTGTGTTATGAATCTTTTGTGACATCTTTTAATTCGAAAAAATCATTTATATATAATATTTTAAAACTATTTATTCTGATGATTTGATTTTACTAACAGATTTATCAATGTTTAATTTCATACCTTATTATTGCTCGTAACTCTATTTAAAGTCTATAACGAAAACGTCGGGAACTTTTATTGGTCACCTAATATAAAGCTTAGATTTAAATAAGAAATTCTGGTCAATTTAAACATCTTTAGAAATCTAGACAAAGATAATAAAGTGAGTTGCTAAAATTAGATTCAATTATTTCAAAACATAATAGCACTACTTACAAAAATTAATCGTTACTAATTATACTAAGTGTTACTAATTATAGTATCAACAATGAGAATATTTAAGTAGTTACTAACTTAAGAAACATTTATAATTCAAGTAAAAATATGCAAAAATAATAGTATAAAAAGGTGCCAAGATATTCAAATAACTCAAAATATAACTCAGATATAAAATAGATTAAATATCAATGCAGTTATTTTATTTTTAAGTCACTCTTTACAATATTTCTCAACTTCAGTTGAACTGATAATTTGAAATAACTTAACCTAATATTGCGTTTGTTGAAAACCTTTAACCCGCCTTCCAAGGTACGCCTCTTTTCCGCGTTTTTCCCTAAAACCAGCAGTGCAATATATCAACTAAGGATAGTCGACTTATGTTTATCAGATAGCCTTCAAGTAAAGCGAGTAAAAAATATATTCTCATCATTATACTTAGCTCATCAAAAATAAAACCTTTGAAAATTGTTAATTTGCACAGGTAAAACCTTTTATATCATCAGTTAATGTTATTGATAATAAAATTGATTTATTATAGTAATTATTCATAACGTCTTATATTGATTTTTTAATTTTGAATTTCAATCAATTAACATTTATATAATTAAGGTCAGTTTATCACAAAGAATGACGAGAAAATCGGAATCATACAATGAATACTCCCGTGACTGGGAAGACATTGTTACTTGCTCAATACATTTAGGAATAATGGAAGACCCAAGAAAGTTTTCATGTCAGCATTGTTTCTGTTACAAATGTCTGAAGGAATATTCCAGAAATTGTGCGGCATTCATTTGTCCGATTTGCAGAGCCGAAGAAAAAATCACCGATATCGATCAATTACAGTCGGCATTGACAGAAAAACAGGTGATTGACGTTCTGATGAAGCATAAACTTCATGTAAACATGACTGGGTCTGATCCTTCTTCTGAGACCTATACAAAATTGGGTGCTACTGATAGCGCCGAGCTTAATCAAGTAATATTCAGCATTCCTGACGAAAATGAAGACTGTTTTGAAAATTCGTCAGATTGTTCGAAATCAGTTTTAAGGAAAAGTGATGGCGACCTTAACATTGGCAGTGCCTGTAGCTCCATCTATGATATGATGGATATTGACATGATGCGCGAAACCATGCTGAAACATTCCCATTACAAAGTGATAAAGAAAGGCACAGTACAGAGATGTTATAAGTATTTATATCAGTATGAAATAGAAAATATTCCTTTTAATTTTTCTTTATTCGACACTTTTATTTCCGGAAATCCGAAAAACCCAAATCAATTTGCCTTGGTAAATACTAATAATAGTGAAATGGTTATTTTTTCCGAATCTCACTTGCAAACATTTCATATTTTTATTGAAGGAAGTCTGATAAGACCGGAATATATACGATTTTTTCAAGGAAATATGATTCTATCTGGAAGCTTTGAAAAAGATGGAAAATCCAGCTCAGTCTTCTTGCAATGCAATTTAAAAGGAGAGATACTGCACCAGTCTCAATTTTATCCCTGGCCAGACTCGTGCAGCGCTCCTGTTATGTTGGGGTTTGACATGGATTGTAAAGGGGGAAATCTCTATTTATGTATGCCCCATTATCGAAAACTTCTTGTCTACGATAACAAAATGTCACAATCTTCCGAAGTTGCCGAATTTAATGATAACCAGCCGGAATATGTTGCCGTTCATTCACTACAAAATCAATTGTTTATCTCTTGTCCTTTCAATAAAAAGATCATCATTCTTGACATTGAGTTTGGAACATACAGATTGATCAATACGGAGAAACTTAAGAACGCTATTCCAAAAACGATTTTCGTGACGGATGATGAGAAGATTATATTTCTGGACACCAACAGAAATAAGCTTGTATGGATTAAAAGGAGAAATGAATATATTTTAGTTCAAAATCTCAAATTTCCATCAATCTATAGAGATTGTGCAATTAAAACCTTCCAAGTTATGCCCTGTTCTACGATCATTGTCGTTTTTCAAAAGGAGATCTTGATATTTCAATCTGTGAAATGTATTTCAAAGTCGCGCAGATTTTTGGATTTATGTAACACTTTGTGAATGTACAGATGTTATTTATTTTAATAAATTTTTATTAACGCTTCTTGACTTGTATTGACCTGTTTAATTTTGAACATTTTTGATGTTTTATTACTGTTTTTAATCAACATTGAGAAATTTGAGAAAATATTATAGACTGCCTTCTTACTCCTAAATTTTGGGTCTTGATACAGCTAGGCACTCTTATTCTGTTGTATTCAAAGATTCTTTGATTTAAATTCATCAAACTTTGACTTAGCTTGTTTAAACTTTATTCTGACACCAAATAAAATAAAATCCAAAAAAGTACTGTATTCCGTATTAAAATGGTTCTCCCTCATTCCTTTTACGGCAAAAGATCGTACGTGCGAAAAGAATCCATATTAATCATGGTGACTTAAAAATCAGCTGTCTTACCAATGTTTACTTTTAATTCGTTTATTGTTCTTGGATTACTTTGTTTTATAATACACTTCCACTTGGAAAAACTTCCTCGATGGGATTTAGCTGGGGTGTATACGCTAGTAAAACACTTAATTCTAATTCTTCATTCAACAATGGATGGTGATTTGTATTTTTGTGAATACTCGCATCATCCATTATAACTCTGCCTGATTCATTATACCTGAAAGATGAAATTAAAGACATGTATACCTCATATATACCCAAAACCTTTTTCATGTAATCATTAGAACATTATTCCTAAAACAATTCGGAAAATCCTACAACATTGTAGACAGATTCTCAAACTGCGAAAGATATTAGATCATTTTTTGTAATTGCTTCACAAATGGACAAGTGTTTCGACAGGATCGCTCTTAATGTTTTACAAAGAGTTGTACTTGTTATTCTTCTTCCATACATAACACAAGTCGAACAACTTATACCTAATTCATCCTCGAAAATAAATGCATTTTCGTCTTCTATGATGTATTGTGTACAATGCAGTGCGCGTTTTTTAATTAAATGAATTGTATTCCGAGTCTCTGGTACTAAAACCACTCTCTAAAATGAATAGTGCATATCTTTGATAGATTTGTTAATGGTTGTAATTGTCGCATTAATTCAGAATTTGTCTTTGATTCTCTTTTTTTAAAGTTACGCTACAGTTTTCTTCAATAAAATAAAAACCTGTATAAATTTGCATGCTTCTCTTGTTAATTTTTTATGTTTAGGTTTCCTAGTTTTTGTAGACAAATCTTACCTTTTTATAAAGATTAATAACAGATACCAGTGAATTTTTATTAATCTCTAATTCCTCGGATATTTGCTTCTGGTATTTACCATCATTGCCTTTTTTAATTATAATTTCTCGTATGGAGTTGAATATCAAATTTTGAATAATACTACAACATTGAATGCCGAAAAAAAAGTAAGAATTAAAAAAAATTAAAAGAAATCTAGAATAACCTCACCAGGAGCAACAATGGGTCCCGGGACTTCCTCTAGGTCATTTTCAGGTCACTTAGTGATTCCCAAACTCCATGAGTTCCATTGTTAAATCCGTTTACATCGTCATCATAACTTGGAAATAAATGAAATTACTGTACAAATGATCTTCTCTTTGGAACCTGTACCAATAACTTTCGCCTTTTATAAACTGCCTTCGCAAATAATAAAAAAAACTTTTCTTGTCTCTTTGTTCTGGGCAGCTTTTTGTGAATAGAAGAAAAATTGGTCTACGATCACCAATCTCTACTCTATTTCATTCAAAAGGTCATTAACTCTAACTTTATCTCCACGCCGAGATAAAGTTAGTAAAACATTATTTAAATTTTATTAATGGAAATAAAAAGTAAAAGGAGGAAAAATTTTTAATATTGAAACAAAAGTTAGGCGAAGTCAAAGTTTGTAAAAGTAACTTTAAATAAATAAATATCGAAAATGTTTTTTATAAATAAATATTTTTTTAGTTTTCTGAAAAAATTATTATTATTGTTATTATTCCTATAGAAATATAAAATATTCAATATCTAAATAATCATAAATATTTTATGTAAACTTGATATTTTAAAATCTAAAAAATTAAGATATAAATCCTTTAAATATAAAGTTGTATTTAACTCAAAATATTTTTTATCTATTTCAATGATTTCTTAAAAATGAAATATTTATTACATAAAAACTATGGATATTTGGTCATTAATTCTTTGGAAAATAAATGAAAATCATATCAAAATCCCTTATGAATATAAAATGGAATGAAAAAATTTTTAATTGACTTTTATTATTTATATTACATTTATTGTGAGATTCTCCTCTTTGTATATGATCTTTCTGGTTTCAATCATTTTTATAATAATAAAAAAAATAAACCGTAAAAAAATGAGTTAATAAATTAAAAAATTCATAAAAATAAAAATTTATAAAATTCATGAAATTTATAAAAATTCATGAAAAATTAAAACAACCAATACCAAATTTGATTAAATAAAAAAAAATTTTAAAAATTAAAAATTTATATATAATAAGTAAAAAAATGAACTCATTTGAAACTCAATAATGAAAACTCAATTAACAATGAAAAAATTGGAAAAAATGATACTAGTGCTAAAAGTAAGACTTGAAGTCGGTATTTCAGATTTCATATTCGGTATTCAACATTGTGGTTTTGCAATATTTGATATTCATAAAATTGAAAAATAATCAAAACCAAATTATGTTTATTCGATATTTGGTATTTCACATTGAAAAAAATTATTTCCAAATTATTTTATTTGATATTCGGTATTTGATGATGGGGCTTGGGTGTTGGCTTCAAATTAAAATTTTTATTTTAAAATTAAGTTTTTTTTAATTTTACTTTGAACGTAAATATTTACATTTAGTCAAATAAAGTTATAAATATAATTATTTTAATTTTTAGTATTTATTAAGAATTGTATTTGATCTTGTACATTATTCTTCTACCTAATAATGAGTAAAATAAATACTAATAAATAATTTTAAAAAATAAATAAATTTTTAATAAAAAAATTTTAATTTTATTAGTATTAAGAACTCTTTTAAATTAGACATTTTTATTTTAAATATGTTTTGCAATATTATTTGATTAAAAATATGCAATTAAAAAAATATTTTAAATTTTAATAAATTTTAAAAAACTAATTATTATCTAATTTCATATGTTAATATCTAATAAAATTAATAGTTTACATTATAAATATATGATATTTTCATCCAATGATGTTTCTGGGAAATGTAAAATAATATTAAATGGTGCATATTTAGTTTAAAAAATACAAATAACAATAAAAATGAATTTCAATGAAACTGAATGTATTGTGTGCTATGAAGATTTAAATTCCATACCATGTTGTAGATTGAATTATTGTAGACACAAGTTTTGTGTGGAGTGCATAAATTTGTGGATTTTAGAAACTCCTTCTTGTCCTTTGGATCGTGGACATATCACCTTTATTGAATATCCAATGGAGAACGATTTTTCGAATTGCAAACAAGTCCCTCTTAAAACAGTCATACAAAATCTCCTTATAGACCAATATTACGTAAACATTACGTCATATCTAAAACAAATTTTGCGTTATTTTGCAATTGCACAAAACATTTTCAACAATGAAAAAAAGTTTGGCAAAGCACTTTTAAGCAGAGTAAAAACACTACAAGAAAATCTTGAGAAAGTATCAGTCCAAGACATTCAACAATTGTATTCTTTCATTTCCCAATCGAGACTTTGTGACATCACCAATATAGATGATATTCCTCAATGCCTTTTAAAGATTAAGAAATCATTCATAGACATAAAAAAACGGTTGCTAAAACATAACATAAATGAATCTGCAATTACAAAATTGACTTTTTTATACAGAAAGATGAGGTTGATTTGTTTAGAACTATTCATCTTTAGGAATTTATGTGAGTTCATAAAGAAGATCTTGAAAGATATCCACAAGTCCATTAGCGAGTTAAACTCCGAGAACAATATCCTTTCATTCTTACAAGATTCAGAATATGCCATTTCACTATACTTAGTGACACTTAATATGTTTTGTAAAACGCTAACTTTTATCAAGTCTTTGCTGGTGCTATTTGCTGGGGTCGTAAACATCGAGTTCAAAGAGTTTTACATGGAAAATGACAACAAATGTATATTGTGTAACAAAATTATTTCCAATAATGAATGTCATTATTTTACGTTTTCATGTAACCATAAAATCTGTATTCAATGCATCAATGAATTTAAAATCGTTGAAGGAAATTGTCCTCTCTGTTGTCCCTACAACGCTTCTGGTATACATTATAGTACAATTTTAGTGATAGATGAAGAACATAGTAAAAAGGTCCTTAAAGATATGTTCTCTAACTTCAACAGAAACGTCTATAAAATTGTTAAACACTTTCACCACAGTCTTGAATTCTACTTGATGTCAAAAGCAGACTTGGTGAAAACATTTTATCAAACTTCTCTGAAATTGTTTTCAAAAGGACAACGGTACTTGCAATTGTTGTATTTAAACATAGTAATGAAAGAAAGAGCTCTAGTTACACAATCTTTACAAACCGAATTAGATGTGTTATTGAACATTAACAAGCTATCCTTACTTTTGTTGAGCATTCAAGTCAAAGCTATGGACAATTTGATCAATAATAATGAGTATGACCGAATGGTTTACTTACGTCAATCAAGGAATTTAGTACAAAATATTCAGGAAAAATATCTGGAGATTGAAGAAAATGACGAAAAATTGGAAATCATAAATAATTTGATGGGTACCATAAAGAACCGTTTATCAAGATTAATTCTACAAAATTCTCAACAGAATCATTTTTAGAATAAAATTTTCGCTTTTTTGTTTTATTTTTTTTAATTTTATTTTTTGTGCTTTAATAGTTTTTTTTAATTTTCTTTTTTTAAAAAAAGTTTGCCGATTTCTAAAATTGTAATAGTTTTGTCATCAAGTTTTTAAAAAAAAATTCACCAAGAAAATTTTGTTAAAATTTTAAAAATTAAGCAATGAAAAAAATTATAAATGGATTGAAAGAATAAACGCTAAAATTCAGTATACGATTCATTTAATTACGGTTTGTTTAAGAATAACCCATAAAAGAGAAACATTCAGAATTTTAAAACGATAATAAAGTTGATAATATTCAAAAATTATAACAAATAATAAATCTTTTAATAAATTTACAACAGGAAAATATTTAAAATTGCATGTAAAACTTTAAATCCTTTTAAACAAAATAAAATCCGGAACAAACAGATTAATAAAATTCTTTTTTCTGTATCAATTTTCTTTTTCATTTTAAAATAAAAAAAAGAAAAGTCTTTAGAAAGTTGTAAAGTATATTAGGATGAAATGATTTCATAAAAATTTCTATCTCTTTTAATTCTTCATCTTTTACATAACGTTGAAAAAATAGAATTTCATAAAATTATATTTGACTTGAAAAAAATGTATATTTAATATTATTACTCATTTCTCTACATTCACTTGAATGTTTTTCTTCAGAATTATAATCAAAATAATATTTTGTAAGTAAATTCCTATAACTTAAAAATATATGTCCATTCCTAATAACTTTTAACAGATGTTTTCTGTAAAGGCTTTCCATCAACCATAAAATAATACCATCCGAAAACTTGATAATTATTTGTTGTTCAAAAATTTATTACATTGTTGATTGTGTATTCATTTTTATCTGCAATTAATAATATTATAAATTCACTTTTTAATAAAAAACTTTTTTCTCCTTTAAATATCCTAACTTGGTTAAATTAAATTCCAAGTTTCTAAAATTTATAATATCTCTTGTTAAAGATTTTCAATAAAAAACAAAGAAACAATAGGTGTAATTTTTTCATAAATGTTTTTATAATCATCGTGAGCAAAATATTTTTTAATTTAATCTTCAGAGTTCATAGTATTTAGATATTACTGAACTTTTTCAATTCATTTTTTAAAAAATTTAAATTATTTACAATTTTATTATTACTTTTAACTATTTTATATCTTTTATATTTGATTATGTTAATTCAATTTGCCAATTTTTGAGTAATTCAAGAAGACATATGAATTGATTATTAAATTTAGAATATTTTATTTCTAGATTGCTTTCTAATTCTTTCAAATATCTTGGACCTACTTTACAATAATATTGTATAATTTCTTTCAACTTTTTCAATTTTAGCGTCATTCATTAAATAAAAATATTACTTCATTTCAATAAAGTTATATTTTATTTATTCTTCTCTATTATAAAATACCTTTTGTATACTTTTTTCCTATAAGCAAAGATTTAAAATCTGGTGTAACTTTTATTTACAATTACTATTTCTTATCTTGTTAATAAATATTTTTTCTCCACTTTATGTTTAAAAAAATTTGATTATTTATTACTAAATGGTTTTATCAATTATAGTATAAATAATTTTTGGAAGATCATTTTTAAAGAAAAAACTGTCTTTAAAATTAGAATCAACGTTTGTATATCCTGGTGGTTTATCAATTATCATTTAATTTTCAAGAAAATCATTTTATTTTTCATTTAAAATTTATTCTTTAACTATCCTATTTCTTTTTCATTTTTTATTTTAATTATTTTTTCTGTTGATGTTTTCTAATTTTTAATAACATTTTTTACTTCTTTTAAATTTTTAATATTGCTATGTTTTCCATTATATATATTTCCATAATTATTTTATCTCCAACTGGTTTATGAAATAAAGTTATATCTAGTTTTATTCCTTTTTGTAACTTCCGTTATTATTATTTTATTATTATATTCTTCTCGTACTGTTATTAGTTTTTTGTAATTCTTCAATATTTTTTAATATTAATTACATTTTGTTATAGATTATTTTATTTTTTATATCAAAAATTAAAATGTAGTGGGGTACAATTCATACCCCAGTTTATTATAAATTTTCCGATAGAAAATCATAGTATCATAGAATGATATTCTATTTCTAAAAAATCATAAATATCTTTAAGAGAAGCTATTTCTACATTTTTAAAAGATGGTAAATCTCAACTAAATATAATTTTTTTAAATTCAAAATATTTTAAATTTAAATCACTCATTTTATGAAAAATAAGAAAACATTAAAAAAAATTCTTTCTCTTCAACTCTTTTTTGGGTTTTCTTATTTTCTGAATTATATATAGTTTGTTAATTGAATTTCCTATAGACTCACAAATTTCTCTATAAAATTTATGTTTCTTAAAAGTAATATTTCTACTAATGGTTTCAGAAATAGATACATTTACATCTCCAAAAATCCCACTACCAATATAAATATAAAATACTAATTCAATTCCTAAAGTTGATATTCCTGTTAAAATTACTGATCCAATTCCAATAATTCCGGTTACACAGTTACTTCCTAATTTTAAATAAGAATTTATTTTTGTAAATTTTAATTTTTTATAATGGGATAAGAAATTTTCTAAAACTTATTTCATTCATAAAATTTTCAATTTTTCTAGTTGATTAATAAGCTGATTGGAAAATCACTCTTCATCTGCGTAAATAAATTTATAATCTTTTAAAGTCGGATAAATAGGATCAGTTAGTTTTTGCTTATCATATTATTCAATCTTTTCTTAGAATTGTTATTCAGATTTGAAATTCCTCTCATCAATCTCCGGTAACATTTAAAAAACATTTTCAGATTCATTTCGTATAAAATCCACTATTTATTTCATTTTCATTATTATTGCTATTATGATTATATTCAAAAGGATAAAAAATTTGATAAAGAATTTAAAACGCAAAAGATAATTGACAATTTTGAATAATACTCCAACAACATTTCGGTCTGAGCCTAATATTCAGAAAATACAAATGAAAAAGGACAACATTGAGTAAGTATTAAAAAATAAAATTTGGCATCTCTTAATATCAAGTATTCTGACATCAGACCACCTTTCGGAGACAAAGTAAGTTTTTCACATTTATCAATGCTCATAAAAAAATAGAGTATAAAATATACTGGTATTCACTGATAACTGAAAGTCTTACATTGAAAATTTCAGCAACTACAATTCTTACCAGCTAACACCAAACCCTTGATTCAGCAACTTGACCGAATAATATTTCAAATTATCTATTGAATATAAGTGACCTACAAAATCAAAATTCTCTCACTGATTCATCAATGAACATTTGGAAAATTTACTGCATATCAAAACTTAAACTTATGGAATTTCAACGTTTGTGCGCCTGAGATAGTTAATAATGCTAAGATCAATTTTGTTTGACGTTTTTAATTTTTGTCCCTTTTTTCTTGAGAAAATTCTATTTGAGAGGTAAATTTTCTTGAAACAGTTTTTGTTCATATGTATAAGTTTTACTGTACCTTAATTTTTTATTTTATAGATAATGTTTCAATGTGGGTTTTTTTAATAAATTAAAAACTATTATAATGTTAGACTACTTAGAATTTATGATCAATTTCTGATTATTATACCAAAAGATAACCATTACAGACAAATGTTCCAAATTAAAAACATGCAAAATTCTATTTTATATTGATTTTTTAACAGAAGTTCACTTGGTTTCTAATTACCCGGTTGTATCAAAATTCTGATAAATCTTTTCCAATTCGGACTCGATATAATCTGCATTCAGCGTTTTTCCATCCAAAACAATTCGCTGCATCTTTTTTCGTTCTCGATAAGAAATATCATTTTTATTGCTCCGGAAATTGTACATAAAGACGTTCGGAGATTCTTTACAAATCTCATAATATTCTTCAGTCATAACTTTGAACTCTTCGTTACACAACTGAAAGAAATTTTAATAATTCAAAACACTCATACAAAAATATTTTCTAACCTCAATTGGGAACTTTTTCGGATCAATCCCAGTTTTGGCAAACAGTCGTATCGCCATTTTACAAAGATTAGGGGGAAACAGGGATTCAACACCGAAATATACTTGTTTTGATCTGATTCAAATAGTTAGAAACTTTAAAGGAATGAAACTACAATGAGTGTCTTACTTGAACTGAAAAATCGCTTTGACAAATTTATCAAGATACGGATATGGAACGGAAATATATGGTACTTGACGGGGTACTAAATGTACAACAGCACAATCTACTTTTGCCTTTGGAAGAAATGCTGTACCAGGGATTATTTTCTTGGTTTTTAACTAATAATTTATAATAAATTAAATAATAATTTAATAATACATATAACTTAAATCTAGATTTATAAATTCAGACATCAGAAAATTTTAAATTAAAAATTTAATTACTTAGATCTTTAATAGACATAAGAATGACAGATATTCGAAAAATGAAATATTTATTTATTTAAATATCATTTTTTTTACTATTTTAGATGAAATATAGAAATTCTGCAAAATTAAATCTATAGCCGAATATAAGCATGCTGAAATGGCTAAAGAAATTCGTGGTCGACTGTAAGGTCCTCAAGAATAATTAATAACTAGAAATGAGAGGAACTTTCAATGCCAGGAAACATAGGTGTCCTGGAAGAGGATGAAACCTAAATAAGAGTCTTTATTGTAAATTTTTGGTATTCCGAAATGAAAGTGATCGTCATAAAAGAAAAACAGAAAGATTGCATTCTGCTTCACAAAAGAATTAATAAATTTGGCTAGATGACGGTAATTGTTATCCTGTTTAATGTTCAGGTTTCCATGTTGATATTTGTTTTAACTGAGAATTACAAAAAGAATTATAAGTCCCAAAGGAAAATTTAATACGAACTACACCTAATGTGCTTAATCGATATCAACTATATAATCTTATATTTCTTAAAGTTCTGTTATTGTTTTGTAACTTTTGTTGTTCAGTAAGTTGACATAATTACTTCATGCCTGCAACTGTTAATAATGCAATTCATTCTAATAACATAATCTAATTTTCCAGTTTAAATATGAATATACTGTAAGTCTTAAAAACAACAGACTTTTTATTCATTCAAAGAAAATAATTCAGATCAAAATACTCAATTTCTTAGGCTCTCAGTGCAGCCTTATTTCGAGATTTTTCCAAAATTATTGTTATAGCACATAACTTAAAAAGACAAAAGATTCCATGAATTTCTTATTGATTTACGTATTTTACTTGTTTTTCAGATAGAGATTTTGAATTTATGTAAAAAAATAATTCTAGATGTAAATGCGAAATATCTTATTAAACTAATTTGTTAATATAATTCAAAATATAACTAAATAATGTATTACCTGACACACTGACTGGCACAGGATCGAGAGTCGAGATCTTTCTGGATCAAAAACCTCAGCACTCATTCTGTGGGCTACTTCTTCCTGAAAAGTGAGAGTCAGAGGCACTTTAGCCAAGGCCCACAACCCCCTGTGCTCAGATATATCGTGCATAAATCGAGATATTAATATAGTTGAGATGTGAAATGGCAAATTGCCTATGATATGAAGTTTTTTATTTTCAGACTCATTTGCACCGACATCCTTCAAGTCCCAAGCTTGATCGGCATGAATATAGTTTTTCATGTTAGGAAAAATATTGTCATAATTAAATTTCAATATGTCCTTATTAAATGATCCAAATAATTGAAATTCACCACAGAAATAAATTTACTTGATGATAAATATCCATTTTGGTATTTACGGTTGCAGCTGCTGTCTTCAATTGTTCTAATCCTATTAGAAACCGACTATCTACTTCGACAACTGCCAAATGATTTGGTTTTTGTTCCAATATATATCTAGTAATACCAGCTGGTCCAGGACCAACTTCTAAAATATTCCCACCAGTTAAGTTACCTGCACAATTAACTAGGCCTTTGATTGACCATGGCTGAAATAAAAAATTTTGGGATAGCTGACCGCAAGCTTTTATGTTCAATATTCTTAATAATTCATGAAGTGTTGCAAGAGGCGGTAAATGTGCCTAAAAATAATGTATTTGTTAAAAGATATATTTAAAATAATTAAAAATTATGAATATTAAAACAGAGTATGATAAATGCTTCATTGTGCAACTTTTTAAATTTAAATATTATATCGTAAACTTGTCTTTTAATCTAAAATTATATTTGAAAAGTAAATCATGTACTAATTATAGTATCATTTTATTGCTATACCTCTAGAAAAAATCAAATTCTATATTGCTAAAATTGTTAGTTTTTTTAAAGAAAAATAATACTGTTTTTAATTGAAAGTTAAAGAAAGTTAATCATAAATTATTTTTTAAAAATTTAAAATTGGTTTTGTAAATTGACAATTCATTGGATTTAAAACTGGTATTTCTTGTACAATAAAAATTACATTCTAATTGCAGTTGTTTTTAATATATAAGTCATTAGATCCTCATATATTAATTGGATAAAATATTGTTATAAGTTTAAATTACTAAGGATGCAACCCAGATTTAAAGTTAATAAAAGATATGCAAAAGTCAAGAAACATTTATATTACGCAGACGGTTTGTTCATACGACAAAGAATAAATTTATACGATGTCGCGAAAGTTGCCCAAGTTGCAGATCAAAAATCGAAGAAAAGAGCACGATTCTTATGAAAAATAATTCATTAAAAAAGAAAAGTGAAGAGGTTATCTGAATCCTACGCCAGAGATAATAATAATATTAATTGTGATAAAAATGATAAACAATAACTTTAAAACAACGATGACATAAAAACAAAAAATAAATAACGTTATTATTAAGCTTTATACTGCTATGAAAACTTTCGTACCACTTAATTTGTTATTTTTACTGACCCTTTCACTTCTGTCAATAATGTATTCGAAAATAATTTATTCAAAACAATTACAACAAAACTTTATTTTGTCAACACAAAGATACACAAATGAATGTCAGAAAATATTCACACAAAAAGTAAACAAATTGACATCAATTCTCAAAATGTCAATCACTATCAATAAATAAAAAAATAATAAATAAAAAAGAATCAAATATAATGAAAGAAATCTAATATAGTAATAATCAATAAATAATAATTACTAAATACAAAATTAATTTAAATTTTAAAGAGTTAATTAATCGTAAAGTAAATGAAAAGAAAAACCACTTTTGATGATGATGGATCTTCGGGTCGTTATATGAACCTGAAACGATTGGCTCATAAACAACCTAACAGCGCAAAACCAATCGTTTTGTCTTGTTGCATAATAATAGGATCAAAAGAAAATAATAATTTGTAAATATTCACCCACAGTGATTCTTCTGACAATAAAAATTCTTCTGAAAATGAATGTTCTTTTACAATAACATTTCTTCTATAAATAGAAAGTTTCCGACGAAAATAGTAATAACTCAACAAATTTCTAAATTCTGGTTAATTCATTGAGGACTCGAACACCTTTTCATTGATCAGACGACGATTCAGTCGTAGACCAGTATTCCTAATTAGAAATATCAAATCCTTTTAAGACCATATTGGTAAAATTGTATCTAATTGCGGATCCTGATCTAATATGGGAAATTCCATATTTGACACTGTCAAGATTAGACAATCATAAACGGCACAATGTCTGGCTTTAGACTAAAACAAAAAAGTTTTTTTCAATGGCACTAGTTTTTCGTACTTCCATGTACCATCGTATTTTGATATGCTGTCTTCCATGCTGTTTTTTCACTTCTGACAATCACATAAAATAAAATGAACATTAGTTATCTGTTTTTTAACTATCAGGCATTTAAGTTTTTAAAGTGATCTTAGTAATCCTCTTGAATAAATGAACCAGTTTTTTCTTTGGCTTAACTTAAAAGAAAAAACTAAAAACCATATGGTCACATGTACAATTTTTTGACTTTTAACAGTCTACAAGCAACTACCAAAATCTAAAAAAATGAAAACATTTGATACACGTCTAATACGAAAGACTACAATCTCGAACTGTTACTTCAAACTTTATTTATATTTATATATCTCTCAGTAATAGTCTTTCTCGACGCAGTCAAATCTAACAAAAGCAAATAATTTCTACAATTTTATCTATGTTAATGCACACAAGGTTAATCAACACAAAATGAATACACATTACTCGGTTTCAAATTTTCTTCAATATTTTTCATTTTTTATCTAACAATATAATTTTAGACAAAATTCTGCTTTGTATCAATTAAAATTCGTTTCTAATCATTTGATTTCAACTCAACTTCTTTTTAACTTCTAATCACATAACTAAGCTATATTTGGACTTCAATCTTACTTAGTTTTACGCAAATTTCATTTTTTTCATTTTTGCTTTTGATCAATCTTTACCTTAGTTCGTTTCTGAATGTGAGAACTCTGGTACTCCATTAAATAGAAGTTTTCAGATTTTCTATACCAGACAATCAACGATCAGAGCAGCCACTGCTGCATGGCAAATATTAGAGATAACTTTCTTCATCTCCTATTTTCCATAAACTAATGAAAGACATACCTTTACAGAAAGCTCCGAATCTCGAACGCATCTCACTGAGCTAAGTAATAATTTTTTATTTTCCTTTCATTATCTATTTTTCTTTTATTCAGCCATCTCATAGTGAATTCTTAAAAGTCCATAATCCGGGCAATGATGAAAATGAGAAAAATAAATGCTTTATTTTTTATTAGTAAGATGGTTATTTATAGGTTTTTATTCACAATAATAATAATAATAATAATAATAATAATAATAATAATAATAATAATAATTATTATTATTATTATTATTTAAATGATTATCGACAGATAACCTCTAAAGTATTTATTATAAATTTATAAACTAGTTTTAAAAAATCAATAAATAAAAAATAGAATTTAAATCAACAATAAAGTTGAATACAAACTTAATTATCTTGGATTGTCTTGAAAAAAATAAATGTCCAAAGCTGATAATATTGATTTTTTTGCTTTTCTCAGAAATATCTATAGAATATAAAATAAGGATAATAGGACTCTGGATTGATGTATTCATCCAATCATTTCCAACTGAATCGGACACAATTCTATAACCTGACCAATCAATTCAATCCCACAGAGAATATTTCTCCATCACTGACAGAGCCATTCCCCTTTCTGCATTTCCACTTACAAAGACAGTCATCCTTTTTAGTTGAATGATCAGCATCTTTAAATCTTTAAAAAGTAATATTATGAAGAAATTGTGAGTTTCAAATAAAAAATAGAAATTTTTTTTGGAATTATTTTAGGATGTTCAGTGAGATTTATCCCCAGCTTGATGATTTGTACTTCTATGGTTGCTATGTATCTGTAACTTTAAAGAGGAAGAGAAAATGGTCTGTAGTTTCGAAGAGATGAAGATAAATTAAAAAAAATACAAACAAGAGCAAAAGTGTCTTCAGTACAGCTCGTTTTGAATTCAAAATATTGTGATTATTAGCTAACCACGTATATACCAGATGCACTGACTATGATGGTGTATCCTGAAGGGAGCTTTATCTTGAACAAGATTGTCCAAAGCGAATATAAGCTTGAAAGAGGAGTTTCACGATCCTGGATTAAACAGTCAACTTGGAATCACCGACTGTATCCACCATTGGGTCATCGAGATCTTGACTCAATTATATGTTATCATCTATTATCATTATAAATTTTATAAAAAAATTTTAAAGGTTTTTATAACATATTATATATCCGAATTTTATTGATATCAAAATAATTTTAACAGTGCTAAATATATATTTTATTAAATAAATATACTAATTTTAGTTGAATAAAGCTTGAAATTTCTTAGCTCCTATTAAATAATTTATTCTTCACATTTTTCTTTTAGGTTATCTATTTGATTATAATAATTATATACAATTTTTAAAATTGATATTTTTTTTATCCGAAAAATTATTTTATTAAAATCATTTATCTAAATTAAGATTAATTCAAAATATAATAAGATTCACAATAAAAAATTATTTTAAAAATGAATTATATTATTTTTGTTAATATAGAATAATTATTTAAGTTATATATTAAAATAAAGATAAATTATTAAAAAAATACATTTTGTTTAAAAGATTCAATTACAGCATTTAATATATCGTACATATTTCAAAATAAAAACGATTAAGAAATTAATTATGGACTGGAAATACCTATTAACATTTGACGTATACTTTAATTTTTAGTTCAATGAATTGGGTGAATTTTAAAAATATAAAAATTATGCTTATTTTGTCTTTAATGGTTAATTTTTCTCATAACAAGAATCTGAAGAAGGTTGAATTTTCATATCACAGTAAGTTATAAAGTATAATTTTCGTGAATTATAATAAACGTAAACATTTATTTCATAAGGTCTATTGTTATTCTTATTGTTAGTCTTAACGATTTTCACCATTTTTAACAAACGCTAGTATAATAGCCAATTTTGAAAATCATGCAGACTATTTACATAAAAATAACCATTATATATGTATATATATATATATATATTTTTTTTTACTTACAAAATTTGAAATTTTTTCTGTAAAAAAATGTTTTGAAAGAAAAATTCAAGAAAATATTTTTTATTTAAAATTTTAGTTTGAAAAAACATTTTGATACACTTAAAAACTTTTTCTTTAAGTTTACCAAAATTCTCTCGAATATATTGACGGTCTTTTACGAGTTATAGGCTTGACTGAAGATGGTGTACAGATTGGTGCAAAGTAAGATATTGTATTGAAATCATCTAATAAATAACTAGTATTACACTACTATTACTAATAATAAAATTAATGATAATAATGATAATAATAATAATAATAATATTAATAGAAAGTTTTAAATGATACGTATACTTCATTTGATATTAATTGGTTGATGATTACAGTAATACAATATAGCTTGACCTATTAAGATTATCAAATGAATTTTTATTTCAATTATTATTTTTACATCATAAATAAGCAAGCAGTTTATTAATAATTTACAATAATAAGTAATTATTACAAAAATAAGTATCAGAATGAAACAAAGTCGAGATATTAAGGCACAATGGTAACATGAGGTTTTGGGTATCAAGTAACCAAGTTATAAAAGACAATTTTTGTTCACTGAAAAAATTGAAATTTGAATAAGGAACTGAAGCTTCGCACTTAGTTTTTCCATCTTAAATGTCAAGAGGAAGTCTTGAAGATGAAGAAGAACAGGCCTTTAGACTTAACACTTAAAAAATATTATTTTTTTTCGGAAAATTTCTGAACTAAATCCTCGCCTTATATAGTGGTAGAGAATGACCGACGACTGCCAATATCTAATTTTCGAATGCTATTTCCTCCAAACGCTCAATAATTTTAAAGTTATGTTTTTATTATCTAGACGGCAAGATAAATTTTTAATATAAATATTATCAGTAATTTATAAAATATGTAACTATTTAAAGTAAACTTGATAAAGTATTCCAAAACAAAATCTTCCAGTGGTCATGGTAAACAGGAAAAATTTGAATTCTTTATTATTACAAATATATATTATTACACATTATATCATAATTTATAATTATAAAAAGAAAATAATTAAATTTTAATATTCTTTAAAAATTTTAAAAAATATTAAAACCTGTCATTATTATTATAATTATAATTATAATTATTATTATTATTGTTATTATTATTATTATTATTATTATTATTATTATTATTATTATTATTTTATTT
>JBBMKC010258331.1:0-20202 GCA_037834085.1 Bipalium vagum | reverse complement strand
CTTTTCATGTAATTTTTATACTAATATAATTGTTCCTTCGGCTTCATTCTAGATACTTTTTGACGTCACCACGTATATAGGTAAAGCTACGCAACGTTTGTTGATTACACTTCTCATTAAGAACGCATGGAGAAATTCGAAAGTTGGTTTAATGTGGCTGATAACATAATTAATAAATATTACTTATATTAATATTCTTCACGACACATAAGTTACTTTTTATCTTTTGAAACTTTTATGAATTTTACTTACTATTGTTAGTAAGTCAATAATTCACAATTTTATTTTAAAATGTTATTAAATATCAGCTGTTTACTTAATTTTATCATATTGAAGAGTTAATTATTTTTGATTTAATAATATTAATATTTACAGTTTGGAATTTTTATTTTCTTATTGTACTCATTTCCATTATGTTGACTCAATTTTTGATATATTCATTGGTATTATTGGTTTTTGTTTTGTTTGTTAACTTTAACCCCTTATTAGTTTTTTCGAATTGGAATTTCATCAATAACGATTACCTATTAACTTGTTAAAAATCTTAAATCTTATACCTAAGTCAACCATAGACCAGTGGCGTTCGGATTAGTACTTGATTAAAAACAAAATACTTATTTAAAATCGCCTAACTCTAATTAAGTTACTACAGATAAATTCTTTCTTTCATTATTACAAATTAATAAGTTGAAAGTAATTTTAAAACTGTTAATTACTCTAAATTCTTTTTATGTTCAAAGTATTTTTATAATTTTCTTTATAGTAATAGCGTGTTAAGATTTTTGTTTACTTTTTTATTTCCGTACTTTCAAAATTATTGTTAAAATTGAATAATAAGTAATAAAATATATTTTTATTTCAACTCTAAGCAAATTAGTATAAATCATAATAATTATAATAACAATAATTATAATTATAGAAAATATTACTTTCTCATTATTACCATAATAAAATAATTGCAATAATAATAATAAAAGTAATAATTGGACAGAAGAATTTCCAGATATCTAACATAAAATATGTACATGTAAAACACGTAAACAAGCAAACACCAAAAAAGCCAAAAATGGATTCATTCACACAAATTCCTGATTTACAAAAATAAAATTCGAGCTCTTCCCCATAACCATTCTCTATCTCTCTCCTACTTCTTCGGACTTCAATCAATCATCGAGAATTATCGGACTGATTATGAGATTTTCCATATCCTCAATACCCATCGGAATCACCTGGCTGCGAATATCAAACAACTCTTTCTCAACGGGTTCGGGATTCGCGTCAAATTCTTCGTCCGTAGACAAATAGTTTGAAATGTTGCAGGTAACGTGTCTTGTCAACCGTGCCCGTTTTGAGTTTTCAATCGTGCTGACGACCAAGTCCGAATGTCGCTTCAAGATTTTCAAATTGACCTGGTCGGGATTACAGCGATTATGGACAGCAACGATGTCTACAGGACTGACAGTATTGGTGCTGTTGATGTTATCGTTATTACTGGCTACGTTCGCCGCCACCAATACTTTAGGGATTAAATCACAAGAACTGTACAAATCTTTTTTATTGATCGATGAAACGGGAATCGGTTCGGCTTTGAGAATGATGGTAGCGGCAGCAACGGTTTTCAAATCCGACCGTCTCGCCGACACACTTTTGGTGGAAACAATGCCTCCACCTGAGTGAGACTGCTTCATTATGGATTTGGTCACTCGACGACTGTTTGGTTCCGATTTGAGCTCAACGTTTGAAATGGATATAAAATCGACGGTTCCGATCGATTTCTTTTCATGATTCTTCGGTTTATCATTATCTGTAAAGTGCTGATGATTTTCGTTGTCTGAATTTCCGATTTCAACAGCAATCAATGAAGGAGGAACAGAACCCAGTCCAGAGTAAGGAAGGTGGGAGCGACAGAGTGATGTTTTTTTGTCGCTTTCGTCGTCTTGGATAATGTGAACGTCGGAGCATTTGTGCGCATTTTGAAATTCTAAGTGTGTCTTACAAAAAGACGTGCAACAATTAGAACAGAAAGAAACGGCCGCGTGACCGCACTGCACGCAGTAATGTTTGGGGCAGAACCAGATCCCCTTTGGCGAAGCTGCGATTTCCACGCATTGCAGATGGTACCGTTTTGTGCACTGAGCTTTATTGCAACAGATCAGTTCTCCGTGAGTGTTGCAGCGATGACAAACGGTTTTTTGATTTTGGTTGGTCATTGTTTCCGAAGGGATTTTTCTTTCGGATTTGAAGATTTGAGTAGTGGTTTTCGATTGCTGTTGATGTTGCTGAGTTGTCAATTGATTTTTCGTTGGAGTGTGCGGAATTACGACTTTTGTCGGACTGGGACTCGGCGGCCTGCAAGAAATAACACTCTGACTGTTCCCATTTATCGTTGATTCTTCGATGATATTGTTGTCGATGCAGCACCGAGGAACAATGAAATTTGATTGGGTGGAAAAAATCGATGTCGGTCCTACTTTCTTGCAGCACGTTTTCGATTGACATTTGCACTGGAACTCATACTTGACAACAAAGCCATTCTTTTGATAATTGATCGTGATCTCTTCATCTGAAATTGTTCGTAGAAGCGAAACCCCCAATCGCGGTTCACCGGAAACGTTCCAACAAACCAATTCTGCGTTTGGATTGCAAGAGTGGTTTAGGTGACGCCATTCGTTGCCGAACTTTTCACAATTAAGGAAAATATTTCCCACCAGATGGAATATGTATCGATTTGAATTCGATGCTGCGTGGTTGTTCATCAAATCGATGACGTTATCAACGGAAATAGCACGTCCCACTAACTCACCGACTAGACTTCCCTGAAATCAACTAAATCATTATTTATATATCTTTAAAGGCATTTTTATCAATAATCAGGAAAATATTAGTTTATCAATAATACAATAATTATTATAATATTATTAGTAATAATCAATAATAATAATAATAATCGATACAATAATTATATTGATTTTTGTATCCTCCTTTACCCAAAAATTTCTCACAAAAACCGACCTTGTTTAATGAATCGGTGAATCTGACTCCTTTTCCACTAATGACCTGCACATCGGTAACGGTTGGCTGAATGGAAAATCCTTTGGTGAACCTGCGATTGGTACAATATTGGCTATTTTTACAATTTTCACTACTGCACTCAATTTTATTAACATAATTGTAGCAAACATGGTTGTCACACAAATGATCACCATTATCTGAGCAAGAACAAATCAATACTGAAGTTTTGGGAATCAAGCTCTGGTAAAAATAAAGAAGGTCATGAAAATCCCTACTCAAAAATAATTTTAAGAGTATTCATCGATAATAAATATAATAATAAATCAATAAAAATGAAATATTGAGAATAAAACCAGAAACAATAATAAAATAGAAATGACCAATGAATATTGCATATGAAATGAATAGGAGTAAAGATGGTATGATCAACTAATGACACAAGTAAATTAATGTTGACACAGAAGATCTTAAAATCAAATTTTTCAGTGTCATTAAAAGTTTTGAAGTTACCACAGTAACAAGAAATGAATTATAATACGTAAATTGTTAATAATAATTTGGTATATAGTTCCAAATAGTCAAACTAAATGAAAATGGCAGAAAGTGGATATCATTACCTTTAGACCCGTGTCCATTTGATTTTCATTGATTTTTTCGTATGAAATATTGCCAATAACACCGTTAACCAAAGCAGCTGATCTAATCAATTCCGAAGGATTGATTATGGAAAGCTTTTCTGACTGAAAAGGTCGCATCCATTTGCGCCAATTAAAATATATCGTGTTCATGTTCCGTAACTGTTCCATCACTTAGAAAAGAATCAAAGCAGGATTAATAATATTGATAAACATATAATAAGTAATAATAATATTCGAAAAATACCAACCTTGCTTATCGAAATCGATAAAATCTTTGAGCGCCGATTCTCCAATTGCAAACGGTACTAGTTCAGATGGATCAGCGTTGTGGTAAAGTCGGCGTCGTTGTTGAGTCGATTCGAATGAGATTGTACAAACGATGACCTTATTTTCCAAAGGCTGCAGGAAGCTTTGAATGTCTCTGTAAGGCGCAATGATTTCAACCGGGACCCATTTATTATCGATATCAATCCACATGATCTGACCATAAAATATTGGATTTTCCAGTCTAAAATAAGATTTTTATTTTCTAATTCAAACGATCTAGTTTCCATGTCAACGGAACAAAAGTGACTTTACTTGCAAGTGGGACAAACGTAATCTTTCAACAAATCGGTATATGTTGGCATATTGATACATTTCGGATGGAAAACAGCTCGACATCGACAACAGCACAGCTGAATGAACAAATGAACGACAGATCGATCAGAATAATCGATATTGAAAGAGTTGATTATAGATGTAGATTCAGATTGAAAGAAGATAAAGATAATACCGTAGCATTGTCAAGGAAACAAACAAAGCAGCGAGTCAATCGATTTCTTGTAGGAACTTCGTGATCGAAATGTCGATGGCAAATGATCTTTGTACTGCTAATGATCCGACTCCCGGCTGGAATGCAAAGCAGGCTGCTGTGATAGGCGATCGGACATCTGAGCGAGAACAGAAACACATTGTCAGTCAAAGGAAGAGATTTATAACCAATAAACGAAACAGGATTGATATTGAAAAGTAAGACTTAAAAATCAACTGACCTCGTACAGGTAACCAGAGAACCGAGGCTGTTACAGGAATGTCTGCTGTCCTCGCGATTGCAAGTCAGACAGCTGTGGCTGGGACAGAGACCATTGTCGGTAGCTTTGTTGTCATTCATCGATAAATCAATAAAATTGATAAATCTCAAACAGGTTGAGTGGAAGAAGAGCGGACAATTTGGTTTCTGAAATCGTAATTAAAAAACAAGTAAAAATCAAAATTGAAGCAAAAAGCAGGTGCAACATAGTGGCCAAAACCGTTAATGTCAATAGAAATTAAAAAATCATTTTACTTTGCACTTCATCAGAGACTGCTTCTTCATGTATTTGGAATTCTTACAAATGCAGCAGAAGAATTCTTTAGGAACGCAATTGATACATTTGGAATTTTCGTCGGAACGAAACAGCTCTGCAAAACAAAAAATTATATCCAATATTAAAATCAATCGCAAGCGAAATCAAGACAAATTTGCTCACTGTGTTGCAATGCACACATGAAGTGAAACGAAGCCTGACAGTCACCCTTGCAGGTCTTCGACTTTTCCATAGGCTTGTAAGGTTTGAGACACTGATGACAAATATCGACAACGACTGGCAATTCGTTCCTGACAACGAACTTGGCAATTTCCATCGATGAATCCTGATACAATGAAATTCATTGATTGATTATTAAATCAAAAATTTTTAAAAAATTGATTAGAAAATCTTATTGTCGGAAATCAATTTTCCCACAATCAATGAATTTTATTTTCTGAGAAATTAAAGAGAAAAAAACTCCGAGAACTTTGTTGGTTCCCTTTCCATAATTCGGGCGTGATCGATAATGTTTCCAATATGAACTAAAGATCTCATAGTCCAATATTCAGGACACGTTCATTTTTATTGAGGTTCAAGGTCAATTGATTATGATAATTGATGAGAAGAAAAAACAAGACATCAATTGACTCTAATACGATGAACTCAATAAAAAGAAATTAAAATATAGATCAATAAATTATTTCAAAAGATTAAACATGAAGATCATAAGAAAATGTCGATTGGGAAAAATCTCTTTTCTTTGTTAATCAATTTAAATTTTAAATAATCAAAAAACCTTGAGGACAAAAAAATGAATACTAATTAATCCATAAGAAATTATAGAAAAAGTCGTTCAATATTCAACAATATTATTCTTTCGATATCCCTTTTCCATTTAATTAAATAATTTTTAGATTTATTATTAGATATTCATTTTTTTATTATTAGATATTCATTTTTTATTATTAGATATTATTACTGATTTATTATTACATTTTATGATAAATCAATAATTACAAAATAATTAAATTATTATTACAAATTACTCTATGGAAACTTCATAACAAAGCGAAAACTAATCCAAGCTTACAAAATTTAAATAAACACACAAATACCTGGACTTTAAGAGATTTAAGCAAGGATGATTCCATGGTTTCTCGACACACTGGACTCAGCTCAATGGACGGAAGGACCGGTGGGTTCAGACCAGCTTCAACTGGCACATCATCGCACGTACCCGTAGCACTGGGACAATTTGATAATGAATCCGCTGAGCATCGCTTCCGTTCCATGACCATGTCAGAATTGCGCTTCTTTAAAGTGGCCTTTTTGATGTCCTCCAGTTCGTTTGTGCGTCTCAATCGTGACGGAACTTTGATTTTCCGACCCGACACTCGAGATTTGGAAATGTTCAATTTGTCGCCATCGGAATACAGAAGCCGGGCCTCAATATCCAGCACGCTCCATTGCTGTTTGAGAAGCTGTTCCAGTTCGGCCTGATCAATTGGGTCTTGGGCATTTTTTAAACGGTTTTCCATTTCCTCGGCGAGATACACGCGATAACAAATCTCTTCGATATCAGAGCTCATTTTGACTTCTTTTACAGACGAATCATCAACGTCTGGAAATGTTTTTGACCGTTATCAATTTAAGATTTAAAAATATTTGAGATAGAAGAATAAATCAATTAAAAAATCAGATGGGTTGGAGAGATCAAGGGCGAAAGACTAGATAAATTCTCTAAAAATTATAAATCGATTGCAGTGAACATTTTCATTGGTTGGTCGAGCACAAAAGCACCCGACAGATGTTCCAGGGATGTATCATTAGAACGGGGGTTATAACTACAGAAGCGGAATAAAACAGTTCAACTTTTTGGATCGTTTTATCAATGAAAAATTAATAAAATTCCTTCAAAGTAGATTCGATCAATAAATTAGTTCAATAGACCACCCATATGAAGATCATAAGAAAATATTGATTTAAAGAATTCCATTTATTCAATAGACTTTTTAAAATTTTAAATGATCAATAAAATGTGCTTTTGGAGAAAAATGTGATAAGAACTTTCAATGGAGTCTTATCAGAAAGAAAAACCGACCACTCAACATTTTTGAAAATTGTAAAATATGACGACTTCACCTTCTTTCTGTGCAACGAAACATTAATCGATCAAAACTCACCGAGAGATCTGTTGTCAGCCATTTGTGAATCTGAAACGCTGTCGCTGTCGGAATGTTTAGACGGTGGTTTGGGGACGCGCTTCTTGATCTTCGGTTTCTTGACATTCAGTTCCATCGTCTCCAGCTTTGGCAAATGCTGAATCCGATTTAGGTTTGGGAGCTGGATGATTCTCTCGGCATCGTGACACGCCTGGATCCACATTGATTGAATGTGACCGCTCATTTTCATTTCAAAGATCAGCTTGTGCTTAAATTAGAGAGATATATAAAAATGAGAAAAAATTCAACCACGAGAATTCAAACCTGTGCTGGTAACGAACTGTTCAACTGTTGTTCCACGTAGGACTCGAATTTGTCGATTCCGTCATATGGGATGAGAAAATTGTTCGTGATCCAACAGGCGTCGTAATAGGGTCCAATGAATTGAACATGGTACTGGGTGCCGATTTTTTCTGTTAAAAACGCGGTAATCATTTGGATTTCGTTTTCAGTGAACAAAAACATGAAAGTTGGATGAAATTCATTCTTACTTCTCGTTCGTTTGATCTCGTTATTGTTATTTGTCATGATCAGACATGGCCACCATGGATAAGACTGAGATTTGCCCCAAAACATATCACCGATTTCGTACGTTGTCATTCTAAAATTGCTAATTGGTTTTTAATTGTATAAATAAGTTTCAATAAGTGAGTCCAAGTTTAAATTATGGGGAAACAGAATAAACGATGTTAAAATGAGCATTATTAAATGTTAAAATTAATTAAAAATTTTGAAAATGCCACCAGCGCAAGATTTGACAATGATTAAAACAAATTTTGCTCGATATTATTGAATGCTAACAATCTATTTGAATAATAATTCCATTTTAAAATCGATGTTGATAAAAAAACTTTATCTTTTACATTTACATTTGTGACAAGATGAAATTAACAAATCTTATTATCATTGAAATTTCAAGGTTAAAAGTTCTAATGTTTTAATTGAGTCTTATTTTAAACCTGAATATTTTAAATTTTTTTGATCAGATGTGATATATTTATTATTTTTTAAAATTATTTTATGTGATATATAAATATTTGATTTTATGCCAATATAATATTTTCCATGTTTTAACATTTGAATTTTAAAATGTGTTGAAAATCACTCAACTTTACGATTAACCATATGTAAAAGTATATTTAGTGTATTCTATTTTCCGAAAAAATTTAAAATATAAGTATCGAAAATAATAAAGACACTCAATCCAATTTATCTTATTATATCAATAAGAATTGATTTTCATTGAAGTTCTCTACTTTGAAACGTTAATAAATTAAAATATACTGCTATAGATTTGACTTTGTTCCTTGTTCTGCAATCTTTTTTAAAACAATAAAAATTTTGTATATTACATTTTGATTTAATAAATATCGAATGAAGACTAATTCGAATTTTCTGCCAATTTATTAGCAAAAAATATTTTGAAAAATTCTTGGTGCTTTTAGAATTTATATATTGAAAATGATTACCTTTTGGTAATTATTTTGTCTACACCATTTCCTAAAAAAACTAATATTCCCCCTCTATTCTCATGCATAATAACTATTTTAAAATATAAAAGACGTAATAAAACTACCGAATTCTTATTTATTATCATATTTAGTCAAATTAAATACCAAACTATTTTCTCCCTTTTCCTAGTTTGATACCAGAAATATAGATTTGTCAATTTTATATGGTCTTAATCAATTTCATTAATGCACTAAGTGATTGGGGAATATTAATGAACATTTTGTAATGATTCTGAAAAATAAAATTAATTAATTATAAAACACATTTTAGTTGACTCGCTTCCTTACACAATATAGATAAAAAAGAATCATAACTTTTATTACAATTTGTGAATTATAGTGGTTCCATCATAAATCATTTATTTATATTTATTAACATTTTGTTTGACACTTAATTTTATTATCATTAAAAATATATAATAAGTTGGTTTAAATTCTTTTTAATCTTCACATTACGCCTATTTTAAATTCATTTTTAAAAATATTAACATCTTCAAGCAACACACAGTCACACCTTCACTCTCATCTAATGGTCTTCTGGTATATAAACAGTCATTATGATTTATAAATCAATGTAATGTTTTATTATTTTCTACTTAAAATTGTTAATCAAAAAAATTAAAAATTTTCGTTAATTTACACAAGGAAAAGCTCACATTATCAAAATAGGAAATAAATTACATTTACCTTTTATTATGTTAAATGTTGGAAACATGTTTCACAATAAAACATTTTTAAACAAAATTTGTTGTCAGTTGATAAAAAGCGTTTACTCGAAAAATACTTATACTAGTCAATATATCGAAATTGTTTGCTTAGAAAATCCAATCCATTTTTTTAGAACCAAATTAAGGATTGCGTTAGTTAATTAAGATTTTATTCATTAAATATGATATAATCGTTTATATTTGCAAATAAAACCCACAAGGGAAGTCTGGTCTGACTGATAACTGATTCTATCAACTTATCATTTATCGATCTTTATAAAACTGTTTACACAATAAAACAAATAAACGCTTACAAAAATAATTTAAATCAGCAAAACGTGCCCACTAAAAAATTTAACATTATTTATTGTGTTTAAATTATATTTCAGATATTCCCTTAATCAAAACTTTAAGAGAGTTATGTTAACATTTAATGCGTGGACGTAGGCTTATGTCATTTTGAGTTTAACTCTGCAGTCTACTGACCCGGAAAAATACTTAGTCTATTTACATTGACGAGAACTTGGCATTTAAAACTTAGACCTTGATAATAAAATTATGAATCCATATATAAATAAAATAAATAATATTATTAATATAATATCCGATTATTTTAAAGTAAACTATCAAAATTATATTAATAATATATAAACTAAATTATGTTCATTAAAACTATGTAATTATTATTTCTAAAATCGAACTTATCCTGTGTGTAATAATAACATCTTTCGTAGATCATAAATATAATAAACCAATGGATATTTGAAATACACGTGAAAATATTAAGAATTGTATATTAAGAGTTTTGTCTTTATATATATATCAGTTATACCTCAGCATTCAGAATCAAAAGTTATATTTTAAGAATAATTAAAATTTTATAATTTAATATTAACCTCTCAGATTTAGGTAATTTTTAATTAACGCACAACGCTTTTCTGAGCTCTGTTAGAATCCACCGTAAAGTATACTAAGACCCTTAAAACATGATTTGAAATCCTCAAGACAATCAATCCAGACTCCATTGATGACATAAATTATTATTATGTTTTGGAAACCTTATTTATATAATTTTATTGTTATAGTAAAAAATTAGGAACACATTGTTACTATTTTTAGATTTCTATAATTGATACATATTTTTTTAAAACACCAAATTATTTATTATAAATATTATTCATATGTATTCATATATATAACTCTCAAAATGGTCTTTCTTGAGACTTTCATTTTTCTATATTAATCTTCCATATTGAACAATAAGAATATATATTCTCTATATATGTTCCAGTCTTTGGATTGACAAAATTTTCCGAATCATGAAAGAAACGAAAATCATATATCTTTTCCTTTATTTTTGGATAAGCAGAAATAAATACAGAAATAATGCCATAAAGCCCAATATGACAAAAAATGTTCAAATTTTGCAATGGCCAGGAAATTCTCCAGATACCATTGAAAACTTATGAGAGATGACTAAACAGTAATTAGTAAATTACCTGACAACAAATAATGAAGATCTTATATCAAAGTTGAATCAAGTTTGAAATTAATCAGAGAAATTAAAAGAAACCCTTAAATCTTGTATTAATAGCATGTCCTATAGTATTAAGACTCTGATAGCTGTAAATGATGGTGTTAAAAATATTAAAAATTACTAATAAATTTCTAATTTTGGACTTTTTTATGATTTCATAGTCATTTTAACTTTTTCATACTCTGCGGTATTTAGGTTTTTATTCAAATATAGACTCATCAGCCTGACATGGGATACCATTCCCACTTAGCTTTATATGATTATTAACAAAAATAATTAGCACATATATTTCTAAGAAATGCATATATTTTAACTAAAGTTGGCCTTGAAAGTCCAATTTCATTACAAACTGTTTTTTGAACTTCCAATAGCTTTCAAGAAAATTGCGAAAATAATTAGATCTCAAGTTCCATCGCATTCCACAGAAAAAAGACCTTATTGGATACTGACAGAATTATTACAGTTCTTTCATAGTTTCTTCAACACTTCCATTCAGTTTTCATTAACTCCATTTGATTCTGACATTTTTCAAAATGCTTAGTGCTATGAAATAATCCTTTGCTTCTTAAAAACTTGTTAGTTCATCTGTCATTTCAGTACTTAGAACTGGATTTAAAATTGTTAAAGAAATAACATTTTCTTGAGATTTTATCTCTAAAAACCACATGTACTCTTTTAATAATTATAAAAATTAATTAAGATACCTGACAATTTAAATATGTGACAAAGAATTGTCTTATATTTAATATGATCCGGAAAATTTATGTAACAAAGTTATTTTTCTGTTTTTTTAAATTTTATATCTCATTATTATTTTTACTCAATTTTTGATTTTTATACAGAACGGTTAATATTATTGTAGCCAATGTTAAAATAGTGTAAATTACGACAATAAAATAAACAGTTTTTAAAATATAATTTATCAGGGAATTTATTATTTTACTTATAAAACATAACCAAATTGTATTTTTATTAATAGTTAGGTGTCTTAATAGATTTCGAACAGTTGAGGTTGGTTAAAACACATGTTTTAAAGCTTATTGCACATCAGAATACCCAGTTAATTTTGTTAACATTTTTTATGTAACAGAAAACTGGGTTAAGAATTCTTAAAGTGTATAAATATTTTGAAAAGAACATAAACAATGATCTCGGTTTACCAGAAATCTTTATAACGTTTGCAAAGCAGCAAAAGCATCTGAACAGGAAGACGGATTTTCTTCCTGTTGTTGCCAGATTTCGTTATTGCTATAATCTTGTTCTTTGTTTCAACATGTTATTAATATTTTATTTTCTGATGGCCACTCACAGGTGATTAGGTCCGTATCCGGGTCGAAATACATGTACTTTGTGAAATAAAAAATTCCTTATTCCATTCTTAAATATTCGCTGTAAAATATCTTGTCATAGGTATTTTATAGGTTTTTATCAATGGTGTGGAATCCAAAATGTCAGAAACAGATTTTTTATGTCACATCAGTAATTTTATTCAATGATTTCTTTAATATTAGGTCTACAACCTTGATTTTGCAGTTTATTAGTTATAATTTAAATAACGTAAATTATATTCCAAACATAAAAGATAGTTAGCTGTTCCAGGACAATCGACAAACTCAACAGCAAAATGTAAAAAGGTGCTCCTATGCATATGATGGGATCACAAATGTTTTTTTTCATGAATTACTGAAAGTTTGTGAAACAGTTAATGCTTACCTTTCTGAACAAAAACTTATACAATTAAATAAAGAAATCATTGCCAAAAGATCAGAATGGGCTGATAAACATGAAAAGGTAATATTGCTCCTTGACAAATCCTTTCTGTTTTAATCCCGTTTGCATAAACATTACCTAACCATAAAAACAGAGTTAGATTAAGTTATTTTGTTAATTTTAATAATATTAAATAAGATAAACTTGGCAAGTTAGAGATCTCTTTCGTGGAGACATCCTAAAGTGTTTGTTCTAGGTAGGTACATGAAATTTTGTATCCTCTTTTAATGAAAAAACTTTAAATTTTCTTTAAAAAATTATTAATATGTTAATATTTTTATTAACTAAATGTACTAAGATCTGACTCCAATATATTATGGGTATTCACAGTTACTCTTGACTTTATAAATCAGTGACAGATAATTCTAAAACTTCTATTTGATAGTATAATAAATTACACAATTTCTCAATATAGTCAAAATCGTGATATCCACAGAAGTACAACCTTTACACTCAAACTAATACAAACACCATCACCAAAGTACTTGGCATTGAAATATACTTAAGTATTATTTTACAAACAATGTTATTTCACTGAACTAATTTGATTGTGATTTCACTTGTTATATTTTTATTGTATAAGCTTGAAAACTGAAATACAAACACTACGGAGATACACTTTGGTCAAAAGTTAGTAAAAATTAATTTCTACAAAACGGTTTTCATTAAATCGGTTTAATTTCTTACGTAAGGTTTGCTTCTCGAATGAAAGCTTAATCGTTCTTAACAATGACCGTATTAAATTTGATCTTCGTCGATCAAATGAAAGGTCCTTTTGTGAGCCAAAGGGGTTAAGCATTCGACTATAGTAATGATATGATACATTATATCTGCAAAAGGGGGTGGAAAATTTTATTTTTTGGATGGCAACATGAATTTTCAGCAATATCTGCAAGTGCTCCAGAATGAAATACGGCCTCATTTACAAATTTGGTTTCCTGATCGTGAACGATTTTAGTTCATGCATGATGGAGGATCTTGCCTCAGAGCTAAGGTAATTCAAAAATATATGTCAATGCAGTAAAAATACAACTTTTGGACTGGCCCGGTAATTCTCCTAACATAAATCGGATAGAGAATGCTTGGAAGGCTTTGAAAGATCACCTAACTCTTGAAAAAATGACTATGACATGTAAAATGATCGAAAAAGTAAAGTATTTGTGAATAAAAACAAAAACGTTTAGCAGACAGCCATAAATTATTTCGAAAGCATGTAATCAAGAGTGCAACTACTTCTTAAAAATAAGGGAATATTAATATTAATTTCTTTTGTGCAATAGATATGTATAACATTTTTATAGTGTTTTAAGTTTAATAAATCATTATTCTTGTAGTTAATAATGAATTACGTAAAAAACCATTTTTAATTGAATTTACGATTAAAATAAACGATATATTTTGCTTGAGTCTATTTCAATGGCCAGTTACTGTAAAATAAAGGAAAAAATCAAATTGAATTATCAAGCGCCAAATATCCTTGTGTTCAATGAATGCCTTACACTGTAACACCCGAACAAATTCAGATTCTGTTGCAAACTATTTTATTAATTTTTCATGCAGTAAACTTAGCATTTATTAATAAAGTATTACAAATTATAATGTTGCCATAAATTATTATACTAATTTCTAATTAAAATTATTTTTTATATAAATACATATTTTGTTACTTAATTTCTCTACTTTTATAATTTTAAAATGAAAATAGAATAAGTTGCCTTCACAAAAATGTCGTCTTCCAATTGTAAAATCTGTCATCTTCCAATTATAGAATAGTTTACAAATTTATGCAAAATTCTCGTCTTCCAACGTTAAGATCGTTTGCAAATAATAATAACTTTAAAAATTCTGTATTCTGCAATGTAACTTATGAACAATTCTTTGTCTATTAAAGCGGTTTCTATGGGAGCTAGAAATTCGGGAAAGGATGTTTGACTATCAACTGTAACATGCAATCTGTAGGGAATAACGGGAACAAGTACCTGCGTATATCAATTCATAAACCACACTTCTCAAGAGGTTAGAGATACAGAAGATGGTAAACCAATGTCCTCTGATGTCTGATCAGGAAATTTGGTTAAATTCCAGTTGAGACGCAGAGTTACTTTTCTCCGAGGATTGCAGAATACTCTGTTATCCTCACTGATGGCATCTTCATGTTACCCAGGTCCCGATGAGTTTGTGAAAGAGGGAAAAATATTACAAAATCAAAAACAGCTTAATACAATCAAGGATGTGAAGATTTTCGAATCCAGTCAAATCGAAGAAGGTAAACAATGTTATATCTATTAATGTCATAATTTAAATAAAACGATAAAAATAAATTGGTAAGTATCCGATTTTGAAATGTAATACCGTAAAATACATTTAATGTAAGACTGCAAAATTTTGACATTTAATCATTTATTTTTAAAACTTAATATTTTTCTACAGAATGACCATTTACTTTAATGCAATTAGGTAATCGATTATAAAAGCCATTCAAATTTTTACAATATATTTCTGGTAGTATTCTAATCACCTTTATTTGAATAATATCTTGGACATCTTTTGGTTTTCTTCTATATATCTCTGCCTTAGATGTTCACAAAGGAAGAAATCAAGTGTTATTAAGCCTGGAGATCTGACAACTCCATGGAACGTTCCAGTCCTGTCAATCTCCCAGAAAAGTTGATGTTTACAAAATCTCTTACAAGACATCCATCTTTGTTGAAGATCTTTTTGTACTACATTGTGTCCAGCTTTAAAATTGTATCTAACTTCTTTAGAAGCAGTTTTTATAGATTTCTCATATTCTTCGTCATAGACCTCACTTAATTTACATATCTTTTCATTTTTAATTGATGATCTTTCAGACTTCCAAAGAATAAAAATATTCTTAGTCTCTTAATTTTCCAAATATCTTCCACATTATCCTCACTGTAGATATCTTTTCCATTTCAATTGTTCAAGATACTTTCTGACTAATGTGAGTGATTTTATCTTAGATATCAGTAAAACAAATTGAACTCTTTCTTCAATGGTCAACATTATTAAAATTAAAATTTACTGTAATTAAATTCGATAGTATCGACTTATTAAAACAATTAAACACTTACATTAAATATCAGAAATTCTATTTCTTAGAAAAAAGTAAATTTATACACACCTTGTGTTTTATTTTATTTCATTGTTAGTTTGTATTGCTTGAGTAGATTTTTATTAAAAGGTGAACTCTTGATATTATTAAATTTGTAATTAATTGTTGTATGATTAGTAAAAGTCTATTGTCTTGAGTGTGTTTTATTTAAGGCTCACATGTCAGATATCTACGTCAACAAAATAATATTTCCCGAATATATTGTTAAAATCTAATTGTTCTTAATTTATTAATTATTGTGAAGTTTTCAAACTTATTTTAGCTAAAAATCAGATAAGAAAGAAGCATAATTATTTTAATAATTTTTGATTTTCATTATATTGTCACCGCAAAAGACTAATTGACTTCTTTTATTTTTCATTTAGTCTAGCCTTGTAGAATTCCTTGACGAGTAAGGCTATATAAAATATAAATATATTTTTTATTCTATAAAACTAATCATGATTATTCATATTTAACAATCTTTATTGTTATTATTTACAATATTAAGCTTAGAATAATATTTTAATTCTTTAAATTAGAAAACATAATAAAAGTAACAAAAATATTTATTATACTCCACTGTGCATCAAACTATTGAATAAATTGTTAATAAAAAAACTACCATTTTCAATTTCGTTCATCTAAAATCTAAAAAATAGCATTAATATGACTGTAATAATATTAATATTAATAATAATAAAATAATAATAATATTGACAAATTAATTATGCATTTTAATTTAATTTTATTAAATTATAAGTTATAACTAATTTTATAATTAAAAATATATAACATTTAATAAAAATTTTATTTAATATCCAATGTTTATTATTTTGATCACAAGAAAATAATCTATAACGAGTGTTTATTGATTTTTATGGCCTATTATTTAATATTGTTTTTCTGCATTTCATTTATTGAAAAGCCAATCATTTAGAATTATATGTCATGAAATTATATTATGCATATCCATTCATTTTTTATATAAATTTAATTAATTATTATAGTGCTAGACTTTACAGAAGAAATGTTAAGAATATGAATGATATGATTTTATATGCGAAGAAAAAGTAGGACAGTCATATGACAGGTTATGCACAGTAGTGGTCGATGTTCCCCGTATATAAACTGACCAATCAAAAGTTAGTTATATTTTTAATTTAATATTAAATTTTAAACATACAAACCTTAAAATAAGAGCACTTTTTATACAAAGTATGTCAAGTACAACAGTACAAGATTTAAAATAACGAAATTTTTATCACCAGTTTTAACGTATTATCATATACAGTTATATAATGTTTAAATTATATTTCTATAAATATTGATAAAAGTGCAATGTATCAATTAAAATATCAAATAAAGTTAAAACATTAAGTAAAATTAAAAAAAAGATTTATTATTAGATCAGGACAGAGTTGAAATTGTTACCAACGGAGAAGTAGAACCAAAAGAAAAGTTATTTAAAAAGAGAAATTCCAAAGGCAGAATAAAATCAAGTAACTTTCAATAATTAAAAAGAAAGTGGAAAAGATCAAAGAAGTTACTTTAGAGTTTAATAAAATTAATTAAATGTACAGTATTCTTAAAATCACTTTGTTAGAAAATAAATCTAGAAACAATATCTGTTTTTAATATAATAAATAATATTTTTTATGTTGAAATAATTATTAATTAATTAAATTAAATTAAATAATTAATTAATTAGTTAATTTCAATTAAATTTATCATACCTAAATTTTTTCTTTGCGGCTTACATTTATAAATTTTGGTCATCCGACATCTGAAAAAAAAATCATTAATTGATATAAAGAGATAGTTTACAAAGAAGAATGCTTCATTTAACACTATAATCATTAATAATTAATAATTTTTTATAGTATGCTATTGACTGCTGGTTTATTACTGTTTTTGCTTTCAGTTGAAGTCATTGGTAATGAACCCCTCCTGGTAATGGGATTTACTTAAAAACAGAAATGTATGGATATTTCCTTAAAATTTAACTTAAATGAGCTGATCCATTCTCTAACCCAAAAGTTTAATTAAGATTGTGATTTTAATAAATTAATTTTACATTTTAATTATTTTATTTTTAATAACCTATAGATTTCAATACTTCTAAAGTGTTTATACAATCAAGCCTGTTTAAGATGACAGATGATCAAAGTATCGATAAAATGTCTATAATTTATCGTAAAAGTACCTCTCATAGATGACATTTAAAAATAAACATAACATATATTTATTCCTAATGTTTTCTTCTCTAATATAAAACTTTAAAAACAATAAATGGAAGGTATTTTATTGATTATTACATTGATTACTCTATTAATTAAAAATTTTTCAAAAAAATCAATCAAAGTGCAATCAGATAAACAACAAAAGACAAAAATAACACTGGTATTAAAAAAAAAACAGACAATCTGCAGACAAGAAAATAAATCAAACTGAAATCGCAAAACAAATTTAATATTTATCGAACCAGCGTACTTGGAATTATTAAAGCTATATCGGCGATCAAATCAATTAAGTATTAGTGAAGGAATGAAGCATACCAAAATTAAAACAACTAAAATTTCAAATCTTGAGCAGGCCACTTTGATATGGTTTAAACAAATCTAAAGTCAGAACTTTCCCGTCAGTGGTAAGTTGCTGCAAGAAAAATCGAAATGTTGCAAATATCTTTAAAATCAATCAAATAGTGCAGTCATATAAAGTTTGTCAGAAGCATAAAGAACTGTCCTTGGAATCGAAGGAGGACGTTATAAGAGTTCAGGACACTGGAATATCTACTGAGATCTACGCGGTTATAATTAGACCATTGAGAGAAACGGAGAGTTGTAATATGTATATTCTGAGAATATTCGATTGATGGGTTAAGTATGTAATGCTTGTGGCAATTGAGAAAAAGAATAAAAAAAACCATTCGAAAAATGTTAATAAAATTTTAGATTTTGAGATTGTAATGCTCCAAACAACTACACGTGGATTTCGGAAGAATCTTCGAGTGAAAAGCCATGAGGGAAATATAAAAACGTGTTTTTAAGTCCGTACAATCACAACACAAATGGTCAAATTGAAAGACAATTTCAAACAATGAGAGATCTAATGAAGGTTAGAAGAGAGAAAAATTTAAGATTTTTCTAAAAAAATTAAATAAATCAAATTTACTATAATTTATACTTCGCAAATATCCACAAATATGAGCCTGCTGAATTTTTCTATGAGACAAGAATGAAAAGAGTGAATTTGGATCGGCACACTCTGTTGACAGATTCAACAGAGATCAAAAGAAATTTCAATGTGAGAGAAATTATTTAGAAAATATTTAGATGTGTGGATGAAGGTTAAAAGTCTAACAGAGACGTTTCAGAGGTCCATAAAATGTGATAACTATCAAGTTTGTTTGTTCGATCACTCAAAAGTCTACAAATTTGTTGGCCAATCCTTGAATCTCTTCTGAATGGTAACTTTCTAATGACATTGTTCACCGTGCTTTCTTTCAACATGTAACACGACTTTCGCATTTTATCATCCGAGGACATTATTTTTTAGCTGAAAGAAACATCTGAGATTGAGGTTTTATGCAGGATGAATTTCACGACTTTGTTTAAGTGAGGCAAGAGAACCGAAACAGACAGATTTAAAAATTTTTTTATTTTCTCGGTCGTCTCTTCTTCAGAAATTATTATTACGTTATATAATTAATAATCTTTAAGACAAATCTCGAGTTGTTCACTTAGGAAGTGTTTCTTCATTAAAACAAAACTACGTAAAATAATATTGACATTATTCTTAATAAAGGTACACGATAGAAAATTTATTCTACAGAACGGAGACGATAAAAGGAAAAAAAGAAATGTGGAGAAGCAGAAGAGATGTCTCTGAAGGGCGATATAAGGAATTATAAAGATTTAAGATAATTTAAACAATTAAAAAAAATTTAAATGAAATTGTTTGAATAATTGATTTTTGCAGGTTAGCAGATTTGAGAAAGTAACCTCTTCTTTAGAGCAGATTAACAAAAGGAAATCAAAAAGTTATAAGTTTCTATAAAAAACAGTCTTTCTTTATTTCAAAGAAAAGTACTAGGTTTTAAATGGAATCTCACAGTTAGGTTCTTCAGAACTTCACCAACAAAACCTATGAAATTACCTTTTCTGAGGATCTGGTAATCCGAAGATCCCTTTTTGAGAAACTTAGGCGCTTCAAAGAATTTTTATGTATTACTCTGTTCAACGTTGGCAAGGAAAACTTTCTGTAGCTCACGTACTTTGATTGTTCCAGATCCTGAAATATAAGACTTGAAAAATGCTGTTTACATATAAAACATATATATTATATTATTATTTTATA
>JBBMKC010258222.1:0-20202 GCA_037834085.1 Bipalium vagum | reverse complement strand
TTTTTTAAAATAATTTTTTAATGAGTTTTAAAGCTAACATAAACATATTTCTAAATTAACATAGTTAAAATCATAAAACTTTTAATATAATTCGTAATCTACAATTATTTCAATATTTACAGGGTGGTCCAAAACATATGGACGGCATTGTATTTTATTATATTCTTTAACATAAGATTCTAATTTATCAAGAGGAGGTAAGCCATAAGAATCAAAGTAAATATTTTTATAATATTCTATCCAATGAATTCCTTTTTGATTTAAATTTTGATAATTAATAATAAGAGTAATTTCTGATTTGATTTTATTTTCTGTAGCTTCATCTTTCATCAATACTTTTTAATGCATTTCTAAATCTTCATCAATATCTATTAAATCAAAATTCGATGTTGAATTCATTTCATGTTTACAAAAAATGTTAAAATTAAGTTAATTTTCTTTATCTTAAATCTAGACATTTTTGAAAATAAAATTTAGAAAAATATTATTTTTATTATCTTTAAATTTCTTTTTCATTTTAAATTCATGTAATTTATTTAATTCTCCTCTTGCATTTTCAATGTATTAAATCACAGATCTCACAGTTTTCAATATGAATATCTTCACATCTTTCACAAAATTTTTTCTCAACAGTTATTAACTTATCATCATTTTCAGAATCAGTTATTTTTACCATTTTTATGAAGTAAGATAATAATAATTAATCTTTTTATAAGGTTCAAGAAATATTCATTCTCCTTGTTTTACAATTTTAATTTTATCTTTACATATTTTTTAAATAATTCTTTTAAATCTTTTTTTCAGATTTATCTATATTTTTATATTCTAAAATATTTAAAATCACATCTTTTAATTCTTTGCCAAAATAAGAATCGAAGTAAAGACTACTGCCTTTGTAACTTATCAACTATAGCTTGTAACCTCTGTTTCTCTAAATCTATCTTTTCTTCCTCATCACTATTTTTTTGCTTTTTAAACTTCTGTTGCAACTCCTTCTGCTACTCCTCATGCAGTGCCTAAGCCTGCAAAGATTGCACTTGATAAAGGAATTCATAAGACCTTTGTTTCATTAAAATCTGATTGTTCTTTTAATCCATTAATTATTTTTTAGATCTTTATTTTTTCCCCATTAGGATTTATAATTTTAGATTTACCTATATTTATTATATACTTTAATTTTTTTCACTGTTAATTCTTTCATTAAAAACTTTTGTTTTGAGAATTTAGTTTGTATTTTTTTAAAAATAAAATTGAGAAAAATGGGATAAGAATTTTTTGATTTTATTTATGAATAAAATATTTCATTATTGTTTAAAAAGATTTTTCTATTATTTTATAATTTAAAAAATCAAATAAAGAATTAATTTATCATTATTTATTTTTATTAATGAAAAATAACACCGTTTTTCATGTTAACCAATTAAAATAAAAAGTATTAACAGAGTTATTAGACATATATATTTTTATAAAGTATATAGAAATTAGTATAATCGGAAAACGTTGTTTTTCAAGTTGACTAGTCAAAATCTTTTTTTCAATAGATTTTCAAAAAAAATTTTTTATTATCCTTATTTAATGAATCCTAAATATTTAATAAGTCCTTTAAGCTTAAGAAATAGGTAATCGTTTCTTTACATCTTATATTTTAACAGAACTAATTAATTAAACTTTATTATTTATTCTTCATATTTACCTTTTATACAATTGTATATAAAATTATTTATTTATTTAATTTTATTAAATTAAATAACTAAACAATTATTTTTCATAATCATTTCATTAACTTATTTTCAAAAACAGTTAAAGAAAATTTTAAAACAAAAAATAATCGAAATAATCTTCATTTTCTTGTTTGGGAAAACAATATTGCAATAAATTCGATTTTGTTGATGTAAGAATGCACTTACTACTGGCTGATAAAAAGTGTGTTCCTGTTGGTTGACTTTCAATGATTTCAATTTTGGATATATAAATGTTGGATTTCAATGATTTCAAATAAATAATAAAATTCTGTTTTTCAATTACAAAAATTTACAAAAAAGAACCCAATACAGATATTAATAATCACCGTATTTTAACTTAATATCTCTTATAATTGCAGAGAAAGATGCTAGGAAAGATAAAATTGGACAAGAATTTATAAGACAAAAACAAACATCAAGTAGATAATAAATTAATATTTAATGTTTAATATATTTTTAATATCCACATGGATAATTTATTAAATTATCATTTTGTAAATATTCATTTTGTCTTTTATTAAAATCAAAATCATACATTTTTATATCTTCTACTGATTGTATTCTATTGAAATCTTTGTAATTATTTCCTGTTAATTTAAATTTTATACATTCAATAGTTTCAACATTTTCAACATCATTTTATTATAAGGATTATAAGGATTATTAAAATTTCTTTTTTCTTATCAAGTTATTTTATCTGAATTGATATTATTTTCTACAAATTCCTTTGTTTTTCCTGTTGTAATTATTTTGTTATCTTTAGTACTCCAAATTTTCATATGATAATCTTTAGGAGCAGGTATAACTATTTAATTTATATTAGAACATTTTCTATATTCAGTTTCAATTACGTTTGTTAAATCTCTTAAATTCTGACCTATTTTTATTTCTATTTTTCTCACAGATTTACAATTCTCATGATCACAATTTTTATTTTTACAAGAATCATCAATAAATATAATAGAATAAGTAAATTACTCTCATTTAAACTATCTAATATATCATATAGTCCTAATCTTGCATGAGTAGTTGTACATATAGCTATATAAATATTTGTTGTTTTATTAGATTTATTCCATTCATCTTTTAATTAATATTTCATTAAACAAACTTATTATTGGATTTGGTTATTTATATTTATCATCAAATATTATTTTACACATGTCATCATAATTATAAACAAAGAATTTTTTTCAAAATTAACTGTCATTCAAAAATGCCTCCTAAGCATATTTAATATTTAAAAATTTTTTAGAAATAAATCTTAATCTAGCATTAAATTTAACTTTATCAATGTCTAAATAATATGTAATATTTTCTGTTATAAATGTAATTTTTATTTTACAATTTTTTTCATTATTACAATCGATTTATAATATTTAGGATTACATTTACAACCAGATGCTTCTAATTTATATTTCACAAATATATTTACGTAATTTTCAAATAATCATTTTTTAGTTTTTTCAAAATATCTATTTCATAAATTACTAATAATTGATACCCTTTTTCTATTACTTTATTAATTTCAATAGTTGTCTAAATTCCTATTAGTGATCTTTTTTCATCATTATGTTCACATTTTTCTTGTTTAAACCTATAACATATTTTACAATTTCTTCTAGCATGATTAAAATTATATTTATTTTTTATACAAAAATGACAAGTATTTATGAAGTGCTCTTTAGAATTAGAATTAGGACAATAATTATTTTTAATAAAATGATTACATTTTAAATTTATTTTTTCCACACAAGATTGTCAAAAATCAAATATTAATTCATGTGTATTTTTTATTTCTTTTTATAAGGTAGGACAGGTAATAGTAATTTTCTTGGACGTAAAACTTTACATTTTCTAATTTAAAATATCAACTACTAGTCAGTATTTTATTTATATATTCTTCTACTGAAATATCAATTATTTTTTTAGAATGACCAATTAGATATTCATCATATTTATTTACATTTGGATATAGAGATACAAAATCTACACATTTAATTATATTTTTACTCTTAAGAGATTTGTGATATAATGTTATTGGTTCAGTTCTTCCTCCATATAATACATCTTTTGGTTTTAGTTTAAATAAATAAGAATTAACTTTAAAATATTTAAAATTAGAATTTGTTAAAATTTCTTGTTCATATTCACACTCCTATAATTCTATGTATTGCATTTTAAAGTTAGTATCTTGAAAATATTTTATAATATAATTCTTTTTTCCTAATGTTCGATTAAATAAGTTTTCCATTGATTTAAAACCTTTTTTTTAACATATTTCTTTTTTATCACAATATTTTGGATAACCATGAAAATAACATCCATTATTAATTATTAATTATTAATATGAAATTAGAAAAAAATAAAGAATTTGTATATAATATAAATATAGAAATTAGAATTTACTATAAATAGAAATTAGTGTAAGTAAAATAACATGTTACTTACAAAATTAGAAATTATATGTAGACACAAATAGAAATAGTCCTAAAAAATGATATATATAAACCAACAAGGAATAGTTAAAGGACCCACAAAAGAACACTAAAATGGCATTAAAAGAGCTCAAGAAATCGTTCACAAGAGGATGATTTGAAGCAATAAGAACAACAAGTCACTCTACAGAAGACGCTGTGGTCAAACTATATTTTCAAATTAACATACTTTTAAAGAATTTCTTTTTAATCTGTAAAAACTGCGATTTTTCGTAAGAGTTTAATTTTATTTCTCAAATTATATAATAAAATATCAAGCAGTCTTTGTCGATTGACTTGTTAATATTATTCATAAGTTCTTATAAATAAGTGCTCGAAGCTTTTTTGAGGGTTAAATAGTTTTATGTTTCTCCCATTTTCTTTTCATTTTTTTTACAATTTACACAGCCGCTAGCTGGTAAATTACTTATGACTTTTGCGCATTAAACAAAGTTTGCGTCAAAAGATTTCTCTACTTTGATCATCCCATAAAAGAGTTTAATTGGAAAAATCCGAATTTCAAATAAATATTTTGAAACCAATTGTATTATTTTAGTTAATTTGAATTTTTATTTTATCGTTTACATTTAAGATTGTGATTTTAAAGTTTAGCATTTTTGCTTTAAACGTTCATCTGTAAACCATTCTGATCATAATTATATTATTGAGCTACCTAAAAGTCCAGAATTCGATGTTCTTAACCCCATAAAATTCATATTTTTTTAGGAACTTAACATTCTCATCGAAAATGTGATATCCACAGTTCTAATAAAATACCGTGACTTTTATGTACTGTTATTAAAATCTTTAAAATATAAATTTTTATCGTTTGATTTTCCTGATTTCCGTAAAGACAAGTATCAAAAGAAATTAGTTATGATAAATTTTCTTAAGTGAGGTCAGATTAAGTAAGATAAGTTAATTATCAATAGGTGAGTTAAGCAAACCTTTTTACACACCTTTGTTCATTTAATGTTTCCAGTAATTTTAATTTTAGGCTTTCCAGAAGAAATAAATTTTAAGTGTTATTAGCATAATTAACATTATCTTAACATGTCGATTAGTTTTTTTACAATTTAACATTTCTCAAACTAAAAGCATTTATTTATTAAAAAATTAAAATAAATTATTACTATTTATCGATAACACTCATCTGTTATCATTAAAAAAAAGTTCAACATATATTATATTTCTTTAGATTAATGTTTAAATATTTTTATAATACAATAATAATAATTTATTATATTTGTTATAAATAATATATTACAACTATAAAGGATTTTGTTTAAGATTGCATCTTTTTAAATTAGATGTTTACTATTTTGTGATTTTATTAGTCTGATTATTCAGATTTAGTCACGAATTTGTTGATTCCAATAATTTTTAAAAACTAATTTGAAATTTTTTTCAAATGTTAAAATTATTTTAGTTTCTATTTTGAAAAAAATATATTTAATGAATAGATCAAGTGATCAGAATAGATATTTGAAATCAACTAATAACACCACTGGTGATTCAAATTTCTTAATGGTGGGCCCCAATTATAGGGTAGGTAAAAAAATTGGTTGTGGGAATTTCGGTGAACTTCGATTAGGTAGAGTAGGATTTTTTCCACAATTTGTGGGGAATTTTTCCAATACTTTCAGGTAAAAATTTGTATACTAATGAACATGTTGCAATAAAAATGGAACCAATGAAGACTAGAGCTCCCCAATTACATCTAGAATACAGATTTTATAGAATACTCAATTCTAACAGTTACTAACATATTTAAAATTTTAAAACTTCATATTTTATTTTGTAGACAGTTCCATTACAGGATTTCCAAAAGTGTTTTATTTTGGACCTTGTGGTCGATATAATGCCTTAGTTCTGGAATTATTGGGTCCATCTTTAGAGGATTTATTTGACCATTGTAATCGACAATTTACTTTGAAAACAGTTCTGATGATTGCAATACAATTGGTAATAAATATTAATAAGATTTTATTGACTTGAGGGTTATAAATTATAATGCATTTATCAAAATTTTTTTATTTCTATTTTTAATTATTTGTTGAAAATATGTTTTATCTTTTTCAAGACAATCACAAATTAATTTAATTTAATTAAAGTGAATTAACATTATTTAACATTTAGAAAATTGTGTATTTTAAAGTTTTTTAAAACGACAATTTATATATAAAAAATATGACTAATATTTCGTCAAAATTGATGTTTTGTCGTCAAAAATATTATTGAAAAAAAAGTTAATGAATTAAATTAAAATTAGTCATACAACTATAACTTCATCGATGCTTCACAAAATTTTTTCTAGTCTCAATTTGGTTTCTAACAATTTATATGAAAGGATTTTATAACTTCACAACAATACAGCAATTTTTAATTACATTTATAAATATTATTTGTTTAGATAATAAATAAGTTAAATAAACTCAAAACAAATGCCTTCCCTAACAATTTAAAAAAATTAAATTAATCAGGATTGGGAAACAGTTGAGGAATACCCAACAAGATTTGGTCAAGTGGGTTTCTAACGATTTAAAAAAAACTGTTGACTGAACCAAAATTTTGACATGTACAGAAAATCTTTTGAAAAATGCTGAGAAATTTTCGATACAAAAGAGAAGATGCAGAAATATAACATTCCCGCCAGTCGATTCAAAATTTTATGACTGGGTTGTTAATCGTAATCTATAAGATGTAATTTCGTCGCACTAATCTTTCAATCAAGTATATTTACAAAGGCTAATTTGATAGATGTCGGAACAAAAAATTTCAGTAGTTTTTGGTTTGCCAAAATTTTATTAATTCGTATAACAGTTTTCTATCTGACGATAGTGTTTTGTTTGGAATTGTTGGTTGTTGGCATTCGTCAAACTGCTTTCTCGTCCTCTGCGTCCGTGGCCTCGTTCCCCGATAATTTCTGCTAGAATCAAAAGATTAAAGACATATTTATGCGGGACTCGGCACATCGGCTTAATTCGAGATTAAATCGATCTCTATTGATTTCCCCGGTGCACAACCGATAGAGAATCAATAGGATAAAAAGGTCAAAACATATACATCTAATACTACATAACCTTATCTCGCAAACCAAAAAAAAAAATACAACTTGTTTTTATTATTTCTTGTTAGTCCATGCTAAATTAATTATTAAAAATAGGAATTTGATTTTTCAAAAAAATTTAATCTAGCTAATTCAACTTTCTAAAATTTCTAACTTATGAAATTTTAGTAATATAACAGAATTATTGTTATTTCTGTTATTATTATTATTATTAACATAATTTTATTTTAAAATTAAATATTTTGGCCTCAGAATAAGTGAAAAACAAAAAACTTTTTAAAAAAATTTCTGATCATGACTAGAAAATAATATTTGTTTGTATCACTTTTTAAAATATTAAAATTATGAATTAATTAATGAATACAATATTATAATGACAACATTTTCCAGATAGAAAGAATTGAATATGTTCACAGCAAAAGACTGATTTATCGAGATATTAAACCAGAAAACTTTTTAGCTGGTCGTCAATCTTTAAATAAGCATAATATAATTTATATGATTGATTTTGGTCTTGCCAAGGAATATATAGATTCAGAAACAAATAAACATATTCCTTACAGAGAACACAAAAGTTTGACCGGCACAGCTCGATATATGAGCATAAATACTCATTTAGGAAAAGGTTTTTTCCTGAAAATTTATGATTTTTCATTTTATTTATATGGATAATATTAGAACAATCCAGGCGAGATGATTTAGAGGCTCTGGGTCACATGTTTATGTATTTTCTCCGCGGCAGCTTGCCTTGGCAAGGTTTAAAAGCTAATGATCTTAAAGAAAGATATCAGAAAATCGGTGATACGAAACGATCTACTCCAATTGAGATTTTATGTGAAAAATTTCCTCGTCAGTTTTTTCATTGCTAATTTTCTTTATAAATATTATTTACAAATATTTATTATCATTCAGAAGAATTGGCAACTTATTTGCGGTATGTTCGCAGACTAGATTTCTTTGAAGAACCAGATTATAAATATATTCGAGATTTATTTTATCAACTTCTTAAAAAGAATAATTGGGAATGTGATTGGGAATTTGATTGGTTGTCGAAGCAAAATAATGTAAGATTCAATTCTACTCAAATAATGTTGTAATTTTATAATTATTTAATTGAATTAAATTGAAATAGTGTTGGTAAATTAGAAATGAGTCTTTATTCCTTACATTCATGATATTCTCACAAAAACAAATGTCTTAGAAATCCGGTTATAAAAAATTAGACAAATTGATTATTAAAAATGAAGAATATATTTTGATTTTTTTAAAATAAATAATTCAGTAAACTTTTCGAGTGATGTTTTTTTCTAACTCATTTGGGTTGAAAAACAAACGATACATATTACTACCAAACATGATAAATTATAATAATAAAAACATTAAAATAAAACACTCAATTTATATTTTAAATAATTAAAAAATTGCATTTTCGTTATTCTTCAAAAAATTTTGTCTCCTCGTCCATTTGGTGAGATAAGATTCCAATTCATTTCCATAAATTCTCCTCAAGAATTTTGACTGGTCTCCTTATAAACAAAATTATGCTTATGATTTATTGTGTGATGCGCATAATTCATGTCCTTGGCCAATTTACAAAAGGCTTTCCACTCATCATTCTTTATACATGAACCTGCTTTTACTACAGTTCTTATAATTTAAATCTATCTTTAACTAGTGTTAAAAATATTTGTGCTTTATCCGAATCGCCAACTATTCCAAACACCAATAAATCGTGTTCCGGGACACGAACTTTGTGATATTTAGGGTTGAAACTGAATGAGAAATATATAAAAATAAACAAATATGAAAAATCTACCGAAATAGGGATTCGCCAATCTGGATTATTCTTTCCCTCTTAAGAAAATGTTTTTTATTAGGTGTATTAGCACGATTCAGCTTTTTTAAAATAAAAAAACATTTTTAAAAAAGTTTTATTTAATAAAATTTAATCAAAATATTTTCCATTTACAGATATGACATTGAACCATCTCTTAGGAAACGATTGAATTCCACGAAAAAAATTCTGATTCTTTTGACGAAATCCAGAAAGCGTGGATTGCATCAAGCGGAAAAATGAAAATCTGAAGGAGTCATATCTGGTGAATATGTTGGGCGATGTAAGACTTCCCAGTTTGCATTCTCTAAGTAATTATTTACAATAGAATGAACATGCGGTCTGACGTCATCTTGTAGTAAAATTATCATATCATGTCTGTCATTTTCTCTTTCAGAGCTCGCTTCAAACGAATTAATTGGGATCGATAACGTTCACCAGTCATCGTTTTTGATGGTTTCAACAGTTCATAATAAATCAAACCTTTTTGATCTCATCAGATATACAACATTATTTTAGATTCATGGATATTGTGTGTTGGGCTTTAATGTACTCGGTTTGCCAGCATTCATCCAATATTTTTTGCGTTTTGAGTTGTCATATCGAATCCATGTCTCGGTCCTGTCATAATCCTATGCAAGAAACTTTTTTTTTGCATCTGAAGATGGATGTCACAAATTTTAAGTCTTCTTTCAATATCTCTTTTTGTCAATCTATGTGGGAATTTTCTAATCATTCCCATACTTCTCAGACGTTGGCAATTGCATCCTTGGCTCACATTTAACACAATGGACAGTTCGGTTTGCGTTTGACATGGGTCTTCGTGTAGTAATTGTGCCAATTCTTCATCTTCAAACATTTTTGTGGTCCACCATACTCTTTGTCCGTGATGTCGTAATCTTCAAAACAATTCTTTGCATGTCATAGTGGGAGGAGTATATTTGTCGTAAACGTCTACCAACAAGTGATGTGTTTCTGCACAGGTTTCGGTTGTAAAAAAGTAATGCAACATTAATTCCCGCAAAAAACATTTGGAACAAAATTGGTCAATTTATAAAATTTTAAATAATAAAAAAGCAAGCGCTCAAAAATTAGTTGTAATTTTATTTATAATCAATTTATATTACGATTATAAACTATTTTCTTAAAATAATGTCTAAATCTTATTAGTTTCAATCATGCTGAGAACAAAAATTTATAGTAATGATATTAAGGAACGAGTTGTTATGGCAGTTAAAAGAGGAAGAACACAAGCAAGTGTATCGCTCAATTTTGGGCGTAAGCGACAGGTAATCAGCAATTAGGTCAACAAATTTAACAGAAATTTAAGTATTTTTAATGCACAAATATCTGGAAGACCAAGGGAAATAACTGCTCATCAAGATCACATTTGTTCACGTTTCGTTGCTCAAAAGTAGATCCACTAAAAACTGCTGTCGATATCACAGAAATTATTCAAAGTCATTCGAATTCATCAAATAAAATCAGTGTTTCTACTGTAAAAAGACGTCTACAATCTACTGGATTATTTGCAAGACGTCACAGCAAGAAACCTTTTATATCGAAGAAAAATCGAATGGCCCGATTGGAATTTGCTCGCCTTCATACAGATTGGACAATTCAAGTTTGGTATAAGGTGCTCTGGAGTGACGAAAGCAAATTTAATTCTATATGTTCGTCTATCTGTTAACCAAAGATTTAATGTGAGATATCAGTTCCGACTATTAAACACAGTGGAGGAAATGTCATGATGTGGGGTTGTTTTTCCAGAGTTGGAGTCTGACCTCTTATTCAAATAAACGGCATCATGAACATGCAAATATATGATACCATAATTAAGGATACAATGATTTCATTTGCACATGAAACCATGAAAAAAGGTTGGGAATTTCAACAGGATAACGACCCCAAACACACATCCAATGTTATTAAACAAACGCTAGAACGCAACAAAATCCGTGTTATGAAGTGGCCTAGTCAGAGTTCGGACCTTAATCCGATTGAGCATTTATGAGAGGAGCTTGATCGTACCATCCGAGTTAAAAAGATATCCAATAAACATGACTTCTTTAGAACTTTACAGGAAAGTTGGATGAAAATTCCTTTAGAAAAATTGATTAAACTTGTTGACTCTATGCCTCGCAGATGTACTGCTGTTATCGCTTCCAATGGTTATGCTACTAAATATTATTTTGGATCACTTGTATTAATAATAAATTTTTTAAAATTCGTGTAATATATTATTAAGGGTTTCTCGATTTTCATGTTACATTGTCAATGATAACTAATTTATGAACGCTTAATATTGTATATTTTCTTGAATGTTTCATTTATTTAATATCAATTTCAATACAATTTTCGTTTGATTGATTTGATTAGACTTTACGAAAACACATATTTATAGATTTGTTTGGGTAGTCATAATAAAAAAGAAATAAATATATATAATAATAAAATATAAACTTATTTTTCCTATATATAAGAAACGAACTTTTCCCTGATCATGAAGTTTTGTATTACTAGTAAAAGATTTCAGTTAGTAGATACAATGTTCGGACTGTAAAGAGGATGAGATAAAAGTTAATTGTCAAAGACGGTTATCTTGTTGACTGTCTTTGCCGTATGTGGTTGTGTATTATCCTGATAAATAATGACCTGATACCAAAACTGGTAATGTTTTTCAATTTCGTATTTCAATCTCTCGGCGCACATAACAAATCCACAGTTATTGTTTCACAATGTAGCAGCTTACAATGAATAATAATCCTAGTGGACCACCAAACATTTGAAATTTCCATTTTCTTCTGAATATTTGGTTTTCAGTGATTGCAGGTATTAGGGAATACGAAAGGCATTGTCCTTTAGGATTGGAGATATTGTGCAAAACCAAATTCTCATTATCTGTTATCATATGATTTAGGAAGTCTTTATTTTGTTTGGAAACGTATTTTTTGCATATTGAAACACGCTTTTTTGGCTATCTGTGAGTTCGTGAGGTGTCCATATTTCTGTATTGCTTCCTTTATCAATCTTTAAAGGTCGGTAAATTTTTTTCTGTTGATTTCTAATTGTAAAAGCATTCAAACCACTCCATTTTCAATCGATGCTTGTATAATATTAGTATTCACAACTGATGATTTATCAACCAAGATTTCCGACTTTGAATTTGGAAAACCATCTCTGACATTTTCTGAAATCAACAGCATCTTGGTGGATTTGATTAATTAATCGTCTAGGTTTATTTTAATGCAATTCCAGAATCATACAATTTTGTATGTATTTCTAGAGATGCATATTCATCAAATTCTTCGAAAAATATTTATGCATTAAACTTCATAAAATCGCCAAAACACAAATAATTTTGATATATTTAAAAAACTTCTTTGAAAAGGATTTATTAAAACAACGGCATATACCGGTGCGTCGTATAATCGCGGAAATAAATGCACAAATATAAAAAATTAAATTCATGAAGTAAAATTTTATTGAGAACTAAATATGAACCTATATTTTATTACATTATACATACATAAAAGAATTATTAAAAAAGACCTCCATCAGCATCAATTACGACCTGAACCCTGGATCTTAATCTGGAGCAAGTCTTGAGAATGTACTCCTAAGATAGATTGTTCCATGCCTTCGTTACAGCTTTCTTTAGAGACTTCAAATTAGGGTGCTGTACTTTGGAGGCCTCTATCTGAACAGAAGCCCATATTGAGAAATCCAGAGGATTGAGATCAGGTGAGCTAGCGGGCCATATTGATTTATCCCAGAATTTCATATTTTCTTTGAGCCACGCTTGGATTGCCTTTGAGGTATAACATGGAGCTCCATCTTGAGTAAAAATGACTTTTCCCATGTCATAGTTGGCTCGAACTCATGGGAGAACATTTTCTTGTAAAATCTTCAGATAACCTTCAGTATTTAATTAAAAACCTTTGTCAAACAATACTGGAGGCATTTTTTTACCATCTGATGACACCAGTCCAAAAACCATCATATGGGTGGGATGTTTTGACCTGGCAATGCTTTTAATGTGATCTGGGACATCTCTCACAGGCATATCTGTGATGCACCTATCATTTCTACTGTTTTGAACTTTGTCAACAGTGAAATATTTCTCATCAGAATAGAGCAAGATTTGCCCTTTCATTTTTTTCATCATTGACCTGATTTTCTTACATTTCCCTAATCTGGACACTTTGAGTGAATTAGTTAGCAACTGGCATTCCCTTATTGCTCTTGTCTTTGAATTAAGGTCTTCTTTAATAATTTTTCTCATTGTAGGTTCTGAAATACTCATTTCATTGGACATTTTGCGCATTGACTTCACAGGATTATAACTTATCCTGTTTTTGACTTTTTCAATCAATTTTTTTGTTCTTACTGTCCTTTTTCAAATCTTTTCTGGGCTTCAAGGCGCTGCCATAGTTTTCCAGGTTTGATTTAATTTTAAAGATCAGTGTTTTTGAGACTTTTAATATATCCATAATCTCATTTACAGATTTTTGGGCTTGGAGTACAACAACTAACGCTTGCCTTTTGTCGTTTATGTTCATCTAAAATATGAAATCTATAAAAAAATTTTTAATCAATTATATATCAAATTCCAATCAACACAAAAATATCAACAAATAGGCAGAGCTGTTTTTCTGTTTGATTAGGCTGACTGATTCAAAATAGTCTACGATTATACGACGCACCCGGTATATGTAGACCTAATATACTTATATATTTCCATATACAATTTCCTTTTTATATCAAAGTATGGTTTTTATTTGAGCTGATGATCTTGTGTTTACTCCTTTGTTCGTTGTTCAGTTAAAGGATATTTCCAGTAGTTGGTCCTCCTACCTTTGTGTGATCTTATCGATTTTTTATTTATTCGAAGGTATTATACCATTATAGTTATTTTTATTTTTGGAAATTGGTAGCGTCATTCGACCAATGTTATCTCAGTCTGAAAGAATTTTTTTCTGGAACTCGTGTTGATAGAAATAAATCTTATACAAATTGTATTTTGTCATCTTCCTTCAAAATCCTCTAATTTTCTTTTTATTAGCAATTTTCCCGTATCGTTAATTTCCGTGATTTTCTTTAAATTTAATAATTTCTAAAAATTGAAGTTCGAATATCACAAAATAATAATAAGATTTATTTTGAAGTTTTTTTGATTAGGGCTCAGTTAAATTGGATCCATAATATTTTTTATTTACAAAAGTGATAAGAATAATATCAATATATCTTATTTAACTGTATAATTAATATAAAAACGTTCTGTAATGATCATTATAGAACACAAATACACTTTCTCAAGAAAGTAAATCAGGGGTTTTTGGAGATAAATCAATTCAATCAAAACAGGGAGAAAGTTCACCGAAGCCCAATAATATTCCCTCAAAGGTAATAAATTAAATTTGATGCAATGTGTATTAATAATTATTAATACTATTAATTATTGATTTTTCTAATACTTATTTGTGAAAATAATAAAACCATCCAATAGTTTTAATTTAAAAATTACAGAAAATTTAATTTTTCTCCAAATTATTATTTTTTCGGAAACAAATTATTTTGTCTTCTGTGTTGCTTTCATTTATTGTCCTATTTTCGTATGTGGTATTTTTATTATTAATTAATACTTAAAATTCTAATCGAATTTTTACATGTAAAAAATGTATTTAAAATTGCAAAGTGAAACTAAAATTATTGAAGTTTTCTGTTGAGTTAATCAGGTTGAGATTTTTTTGAACGAACTTAAAGTTAATTAATATCGATTAGGTTTCGTTAATTCAATTTTCATATACGGAGTTGAGAGGTTATACGAAAAATTAAGAGATTAGATAGTTTTTTTGTATATCTTCTCTTTCATCAATATCAGATTGAGATTTTTGTCTCAGTTCTTAATACCAACTGTGATTACTGCTCGGTTGTGGAAAAAACTTTATAATTATCGGTAATCTAATTTTACGAATATAATAGAAAAACAACATTCATTTCTTGGATCACTTTAACAGATAATTCATTTTTGAAGATTATTTATTAAATTCGAGCGAAGTTTCATTGATTTGAACTAAGAACATATATATGATTAAACTGTTTCTATTTCTGTAGTTACATCAAAATAGTTTTCACATAGCTTACTATGACATTGATCACCTTACTCAAAAGTTTACATGTGAAAATTGAGTTGTCACGTGATTTATAAAAATTAATATTTGTTTCATTTAAAATATCTCAGCTCATTAAATTTGATAAGATATTTTAAAGGCTATTTCGACCCGAGCTAACTTAGTTAAATAAATGATTAAATTAAAAAATTTTTACTGTAATTAGTGTTTATGACGATAGAAGATATTATTTATATATTTGAACTTTAAGATTATATAAAGTATTAAGAAATAATGAATTCATAATGATTTTTAAATATCCAGGAACATCTTGACACCAATCTGAAAATTTTTAAATATAAGGACGTTTCAAAAGTTTTGTCGTCTTTAACTAACACTTGAATTAAGAAAGCAGATAATGAAAAAAAATTTATTAAAACAGTCTATCATTTTCAATGGTAGTGTCCATTTACAAAAAAGATTTTCTATTTCTAATAAAAAAAATCTCTGGAGTTTTAATGTTGAAAACTAATCCATGGACTTTTTAGAATCTTCAAATTTACTAAATCTTTTGCCCGCTAAGTAATGTTATGTCGATCTAAAAGTAATATAAAATTAGAAGGTGCAAAATCAGTGTTGTACGGCTGGTGTACAAGAATTTCCCATTTAAGCTGCTTAATTTTTTCCTTTGATATCTTGGCAACATATGGTAGAAATGTAAAAATTTGTAAAAATCTTCAATTTATAAAGCAGAGTTGATTGCAGTAGATTTCACCTTAGAACATATATTCATATTCAATATTATTTTCAGGTAATTTCGGTCGCCTATTTCGAAATTTACTTCATTTTTTCAAAAAAATTAATAACTTGCGTATTTTGTTGGACTACATAATTTTTGAAGAAGTTTGGGTAATGTTCCAGTTTAATTTAAATCCAAATTTTTATTAAATTTTATTACTTTTAATTCGTTTGTTTTCTCACTTAGTCATGTTTAGAGAAATTGTTTTAGTTGCACCTATAAGTGATTCTATGACAGAAGACAACATTTTAAATGAAAAAATGTAATATAGCAACTACTGATGATACTGTTAGTTGAAAATTAATCGGAGATATCGGGATTCGATCCCGGGACCTTCACATGCGCATGCACTGCTCTGACCACTGAGCTACATGGTTACGATGAAATTCCATTAATTCAAGGTGGTGTGTACACTCACAAGTGTATACATTCACAACATATCAACACAATTTTGTGGATCTGAATGATAAGCGAAATCATAATCAGTGGAAAATATGTGAATACGATGTGAGCACAAAAATTTGGAATTATTACTGATCTTTGTCATTCTTATTTGCATAGATTTGTTTGACGAAACTTTATCAAAGAAAACAAATCAAAGGAATTTAACTATTCATTAATTATGATTAGTGTCACCAATTTGCTTAAAAATGCATACTTGCATATAAAGACATATTACTCCCAAATTTACCAAAATGCATTTATAAATGCATTTTTGATTTTTTAATTAATTTACAACTTTCAATGTAAAATTATTTAAAATATTTAGTTTTTTTCAGTTTTGTTATTAAATTATTTATCATTTATTATTTAATGTCTATCATTAACTTAGCACTGATAAATATTTAAAATTATTTTTATCCAAAATAAAATGGTTAGGATATCAAAACAAAGTACAAAAAGACTCAAATTTATATTAAACAAATTTCAAAATAATCATTTGATAGCAAATTAAGAGAAGTCAAATATGTGTTTCGTATATTTTCTATGATAAAAAATCATCAGTAGTGCAACATTTAAATACGTCAAAACATTTAAAATTGGCACAAGATATAAAAATTCCAAAAAAGTCCAAAATTTTCCTACATCATCTCTATCCATGAAATTGCTGAATCGTTTCTAGCTGCCGATATTCCTTTAAAAATTGAAACATCTCGCAATTATAGATTTATTTATGTTTTTGAGGCAATCAAGTCCATCCGAATCTTCAGTTAGATTGCATATTATTGATATTTATCGGTCTAGGAAAATATGTTTAAAATTTAAATTACCCAAAAGAAAATATTTTTAATTATAGACGAAGCTGAAGTAAAAGGTATTAAATTTTGTACTGTAATTATTGGCTTATTGGAAAATGCATTGGACATTATTTATATGAAACGATTATATCGGAAGGCTCGATTAATTATCCGACGCAGCTACATGTATGGTTAAAGCTGCTTCTATATTAAAAGAATCATATAGACATCTTTTTAATGTAACTTATATTACTCATTTGATACATAATGCAACTATGGGGATAAAATCATATTACACTGAGATTTATGAACTAGTATGCGGAGTGAAAGCATTGGCGATTAAAAACAAAACTATCAGTAGTAAATTTGCTCAAATAGGGCAACCATCTGCTGTTATTCCAACTAGATGGGGAGTGTGGTTAGATGCATGTGAATATTATTCTAAAAATTTAATTGAACTAAAAAGAATAGTGTTCGAAGAATGCTTGACTGAGGGTATAATTTTCACAAGAGCATGTGCAGCTATTCAAAAGCTATCTTTAACAAAAGATCTATATGAGATCAGTTCACAATATTCCCATTTCCACCAATATCTACCAGTGTTGAACGAAGCTTTTCTATGCTTAGAAAACTTTTTGCAAAAGATAGAAATTTTAGCACTTCAAACATTGCAGCATATGTTTTTATATTTTAATAACTTTGATGAGTTTCAAGAAGAAGCTGACGAAAGCAGTTTGTCGTAAATTCTTAATAATAATATAACTATAATGTGTTGTTTTGGGTTCTAATTTTTTAACGGCATAAATGCATATTTTTGGTCGCCCTAATTATGATTAATAATCAATAATTATTGACATTTTTGATGCATAATAATTGTGTAATAGTTGCTATAATAAACATTTGAATTTAAATTTAAAATTATGAATTTACGAACGTAAACTGAAACAATACCGAAATTTATCGGTTTTGTAGAAACTTCTACAATTTTTACAACAAAATATTGATAATCATGATCAGCAAAACCGTCAAAAAGAAAAAGAATTTTTTAAGGTTTGGCATAATATTCACTATTCATGTTCAAGCATACTAATTACAGAAATAAAGTTGCATGACGTTTGTACATAAGATGGAGGAAATTTAGGTCCTTTTTATCACCAGACAGACAAATTATTTCTCTTAGAGTTAATTTCTATTTATAATTAATACATATTATTCGATAAAATGGAATATATATTTCATTTTGTTTATCCATTATTTTGCGTCATAGCGATGATTATTATGATGTAAGTAAACAAATAAAATTCTTATTGAGGAAACAGAGATGAGTTTTATAAAATATTTTTAGATGATTAATTAAAAATCACCAACTTTACTAAATCAATATATTATTGTTACAAATAATGCAATGTATTATTTCTTGGAAAATAATAAAAATAAGTCCTGGGATGAGCTGATGATAAATAATTGAAAGTCTATCTTCGATTTATTTATTTTATAAAAAATCCTTTAACTTGATTAATCATTTAGTGGTTAAGATATATATTAAGAAGTATTTTTTCTTGAAAAATAAGTATCAAATTAATTTGTGACTTTAAGTAATATTGTAATTGTATAGGGCGTTTCATAAATATGTATACGTGTTTAAACAAATAATAATTAAACAATTTTTCAATGAACATGAATTATTTTTATATATTATTGTATATAAATCATTTGAAAAATATAAATATTTTATAAATGTCTTGAAAAAGAAAATAAACTCGATCGAAAATTATTAGGTAGCTGAGTATTTAAAGTGATTTCTAATTTTTAATTAATTGTTAATTTAATTTTAATATTTATTTTAAAATAATTTTTATTGAACTAAATTTTGATATTTAATGGCAAAAAAAATTAATTTATTTAGAATGGAAAATAAGGATTAAAAATTAACTGATTTTTTTAGATATCGCAGCTAACAAGAAAGTTCGTGCGCATTTAACATCAATATATTACAAGTAAAATAATAAAACTGTAATTCAACTATAACGAAATTTTAATTAAAATCATCACCTTTGCTGAATTTTACAAACCGTTCTGTGCTGTTCTTCGTTTCAAGGTATCATCTCAAAAGGCTTGGCATATCCTACGGCATGCATCTAAAGAATTACATCCAAATTTGTACTCTTACACCAATATACATGACCTGATTATCTTAAAATCAATCGATATTTCTTAATTTTAAAAAGCGGTCACAGATATATAGAAATTGATAGATTTAAACAAAATCTGAAATTATGCAATATAAAACATCTGGTTCTTTTTTGTTGTCGGAACGCACTTCCTATTGGTTTAGGTAATTAAGTATTATTTATACAATAAAAATTAAAATCATAAATCATAAATCCAATTGTAAAAAAATGTTCAAAGAAATCTGAAATCTGAAATCTAAAATAATACTAAAATAATTCTAAATGTAAAATCTGAAATCTATAAATACTTATCCAATAGGAACGTACTTACTGTCAGCCAATAGTAAGTGCGTTCCTATTCCTATGCCAAACATCTTTATGAAACATAATTTTATTAAAAATTCTTTATATAGTCATATATCGTTATTCTATGCATATGCAAAATGCGCACGGACTTTCTTGGTTATCTAATAGTTGATTATTTTTCCTCTAAACGCATATACATGCTTATGAAACACCCTGTATAAAGTTTGACAATTCGTAGGATTCTGAGTTTATTGGTTAGTACGTAGAATAATAATAATTAAATAATATTTTGATAAAAAACAATAATTTATTGGGTTGAGTAAAAAGTCTTCGTATTTTTGCATTGAATCTAATAATCAAAATATTTCAATTCTTATTAATTTAAAATTTGATAATTATATATTTGTTATAATAATCAAACTAGCGCGCTCATTAAAAGTAAGTAATTTTTA
>JBBMKC010258116.1:0-13630 GCA_037834085.1 Bipalium vagum | reverse complement strand
ATACTATATAATAAAATATAAAATAAAATAATATTATATTATATTATAGAAAATTATATACTATTATAATATAATAAGTACAATAGAATAAATTAATCTTTATATAAAGAAATGACGTTCCGAATTCACAAAGAACGCGTTTGCTTATTTTGAATTTCCAATATTAAAATTGACAATATTTTGTTTTATTGACTAAAACAAAGTACAGTCGGTCTAAGTTGAAGGGTTTCATTATTATGTTCTGTGTGAGCAATATGAAAAATCAAAAATACTTGTTGATTATAAAACAAATCTCTTCATTTACATCATCAGCTATATTTAAAAGTTTATTTATTTATTTTTCCCCGGTTCAAAAGGGGATGGATATAATTTTCAAATTTCCTAAAAACATTCTGAAATTTAATTTTTAAAAGTAAAACTGTTTGAGTTGATAAAAACAAAATGTTTCTTCTCAGTAAACATGAGAACATTGTAATTTCAAAATTGTGTGGATGTCATCCTGTAATTTTTATTTATTTTTCTCACAAATGGAAAAAATAATTGAAAAAATAATTGATTTCTGGCTTAGTGAAAAGTCGTTTCTGAATTGAATGATTTCCTAAATTAAGGAGAAAATGAAAAGTTAAACGAAATATTTCTAGCAAATGTGATAACAAATATAAATAAATAATTGTAAAACATTTTGCATTTATTTTCAACTGTTGAGTGAGACTGTTAAAAGTGACGTCATTTATTTTGCTTTTTATAATCTCAAAATCAACAAAACTAATATCAGGTTGTTGAATTGGAAATCAAGTTTCTCTTTGACAAGGACATCCGATATAAAGAGCGGTTTGAAAAAATCGTTGTTTTTTACCCTGTGTCGGATAATTTCGGCCACGGTGACTCATGCATTCTTGTTTGCATCGATGAGCTGTGGCAGCACCCATTTTTCTCAACGGTTATTTTTTCCAATTTAATTTAAGTGCAATTTAATAGTGGAATAATGACAACCAAATTCCTCAACCAGTTTGTGTTGATTCCAACTCAATTGATGCCCTAATTTCCTCATTATCCTCGACTTCCAGATGTTTAAAATATTCCGTGTCTTCAATACTTTCATCGCCTTTGTACCATCGTTGACACTGATGTCAGGTTGAAATTGGCTTGCTGAATACATGACACAAATTGCCATGAGATTCTTTTGCACTTTTTCCTTTTTTATAATCATAGGAAATTTTGCTCAATCATTTCTAAGATGTTTAATTTTAAAAATCAATCAATATATTGACATACTATAATAGATTTGCCAAACATTGTTATTTTAAATGAATATCAAAACAATAGTCAAGATTTTATTATAAAAGAAAATAATAGAATTATGTTAGCGACATTTCCAATTCAACAACCTGATATAATAAAATTTTCTTTTGTTATTATTAAGAACTTATTAATAATAACTTATTAACATTGATTTTTTGAAATGACATTTTGTTTTATTTTTCTAAAGTAGAACATCGTTTTGCAGGTCGTTTTTCGATTAAATTAACAACATAAAATGTTAAAATACAAAAATAAGGGAAAAATGTTTTATAAGAAGTGAATAAAATGAAACATATTAGGATAATTTTACTCTTTTGAATCTAAAGTGGATGATTGACGTAGTAACTGGTAGGATACCCTTATCGTTGGGAAAGTTTGTTGACTTAGACCAACCATTATACCATTTGTTAATAATTCTTAAATCAACAGTTATAATAAAGACTTCAACAATTGACTTTTATACAAACTGGTTTTTTATCATTTTCAAACACAATTGATCATTATTAATCTACAAATATAATTTATCTAAGTTTATAATTTCATTGATTAAAATTCGATTTGGTTCCGAATATTTAAACTGGCTATTTAGAATTTTTAAGATCATGAAATTTCAAACTTTTTAATAATTTTTGTTAATGAGAATGTTAATAGTTCTCTTCAGAATCACAATTATTGACTGTTCTTTAGATTGAAAAATATTGAATATATATTGTATTTTCGAATATGATAGACTCAATATTTGTGAAATTAAATATATTTTATTCACATTCTAACTACATGAAATTTGTAAAATTCAACTGTTACCTTGCTAATAAATTATTTCGATAAACTTAATAACTTAAATAATATCATAAAATGAAAAATTTGAAAAATTATCTTATATCACCTTTAAAATAATAATTATAATTAGTCCGTTAAAACAAATAATCGATATATTAATTATTGTAACATTTAATTTTATGTTAAAAACGTTATACTTTAATTAGATTTTAAAAATTTAAAATTCTTGTTACTATTTTAAAAAAGTTTTTCAGTTAATACATTAAACTTTAATTACATTTAACCTTTAACATAATTAATATAAACAATATGATAGCTTCCACAATTGGTCTTCAGTTAATGAGTGGTATATTACTGCTTATGATTTTTTAAATTCCTTTTTGATCTTTTTAATTTCTTAAAAATATCATATCTAATGAAGTCTGCAAAATTAATATTTTCTTAATTAAAAAATATTATTTTTTGAAAAAAAATTTTTCTCTGACTAGGATTTTCCTTTTGTTCTCTTTCTTTTATACTCAGAACTCCAATCGCACTTGAACTGGAAACGGTTGACATTTTTCTTCATGAAATACTTTTTGAGTACTTAATAGTTTCATAATTATAATAATAAATGATTATTTATCTGAAGCAGATCTTTGAAGAATTATTTCTGATCTCAGTAATACTTTCAAGTAACTTAACTTTCACGATTCAAATAAACATGAGTTTAAATTCGCGGTGTTTGAGGAGCGAATATTTAAACAAGTTTTAAATAATATTCATCTATTATCAACTGATGCTTAAATCATGAACCACTTTAAAAACAATTCTTTTATTTAATTTATCAAATCTTTCATATATTATTATTATTATTATTATTATTATTATTATTATTATTATTATTATTATTATTATTATTATTATTTATTTAGTATTATTTCTAATGATTTATAAAATATCTATTTTTAGAATATTATAATTACATTAATTCAAAGTTTTGGAATTATTTCATGTTTGACCCTCTTCAAATTTCTTTCTCTATTTTGTGCCCGAAATTATCTTCATTTCTTTTACCTTTCTGCATCTTTCCGAATGAGAAGGTCTCCTGTTCCCGCTATTCGCCTTTTTGGCAGTTCATCATCCTGGATATGATTTCCTGAGCCCATTCCGATTTCCTACTATATATCTCATATATTTTTTCTCAGGACTACCAATTTCCTTTGTCAGACCTTCCATTTCTCCAATCAACGCAAATGTAATTATCCAATACCATCTTATTATCTTGCTCAATATTCGCTAAAAGAAATAAAGTTAGACAAGTTTTTATAATCCTTGGATGATGCTGGTCAAGGTGACAGACATTTGTGAGAGAGCCAAAAGAGTTTCCTTTGCAGCTGAGACTCGAAGGATTGATATATCCAATGAATTTCTATGATGAAAATCTTTAAATATTTTGTCAGAAAGAAATGAAGACATTTTGTTATAGTGAAAAAATTATATTTTTATGTACAAAAACATTTTGAAAATCGAAAATATTTTATTTTTTTAATGAGCTGCACTGGAATTGTCTACACGACAGAAGATCTTAAATTTTTGATAATTCATTATTAATATAAATGTAATATTTTTTTATTTATATTATTTTTTCCAGATATTGCAGGAAGAGAATCTCAAACTGTTTAAATAATAAATAAAATTGCGACTTGTTTCTAAGAGAATAATTATTAATTATTATTCATTATATTTTTTGAGATTTTTTTATTAATTTTTACTTTAAATTATTTAATAAAGAAAAATAATATTATTAATCTTTTAAAGCCAATCAGAATATATTTAAAATTCATTTATTATTATTTATTATTTATATTACTTTTCCCAGATAATGAAAGAAATGAATCTCAAAATTTTTAAATAATAATAATTAAAATTACGACTGGGTTTTATAAGAATAATTATTAATTATAATTTTTGAAATTTTTCTTAATTTCTAATTTAAATTATTTAATAACATAAAAATAAAAATATTTTTAAACTTTAAGAGCCAATCAAAATAAATTAATTTAATACTTGTTTTATGAGAATTTTTTTATATATTATATTTATATATTATTATTTATTATTTTTAGTTATGTTTTTTTTTCCAGATATTGCAAGAAAATAATCTCTAACTATTTAAAAAACAAATAAAGCTACGAAATTTTTTTCATATTAATTATAATCTTAAAAATTTATTTATCCTAATAATTTTAATTTTTAAGGCCCAATTAAAATTTATTAATTATTTAGTATTATTAATTATAATTTTTTCCAGGTCTTGCAAGAGAAGAATATCAAACTGTTTAAATAATAAATATAATTACGACTTTATTTTATTTAATCGTTTTCATATTTATGGGAATATTTATTAATTATAATATTTTAAGATTAACTTTTAAATATCATTTAAAGTTTAATACTAACTATATTTTCTGAACCATAATTTCCTCCAGACTCGAAATGACTTTCAAATATTATAATATTAAAATAAATCAAAATATAATATAAAATTATATAGATATTAGTAATGAAATAGTCATATTTAATGACTAACAGTAAATAAATTTATAAAAATAGATTCGTAACGTATAATTAATAATAATAATTTACTACTTAAACCTTCGAGTGAACATTATAGCACACGCCTGAATCTAACTCATTAAGTATTAGTTGGCGTGACAAAAATCAGTTCGAACAACACAAAGCTTTATTGATATCCCAATAAAATTCAGTACTAAGTGGACAAAATAAAACATCAATCGAACAAATATTGAATTATGCTCCATTATTATAAAGAGATATTAATTGTAAAATCAATTCTCAATAATTATCACCCGGAGATATGATCGGTAAAATCGAAATGACAAAATGAATAATAGGATAAAACTCAATGAAAAACAACACAAAAAGAACAATGTTAGCAATGAAAATCTACAACCCTCTTATCAAGATAAAACTAAGTTAATCCTTGGGCCATCAGGGAGACACCCTGTTGTCTTCTATAGACGATCGAGTGCACGGGGGTTAACATCATATGTCTTGGTAACAAAGCATAAACTTGCAAATGAAAGTCTTCTTAAATTTTCCTGTACCGTCGTCTTTACAGTGAATTAACAAATCAGTAAGTTTAATTTCTCAAACTATTTTCAAAATTGTCTTCAATAATTTTTCTTTCGTCATGGGGCTATATTTTATAGATGCTTTTATACTCCATCAAGCAAAATCCTGTGATTACTATTATCACACTGGCGTCAAGATAAAATCGATACTATCCAATAATTAAAATAAATAGTTATACTGTCACTGTCTTTTAAAAAATAATATACCATTTCTACCTCAATTTTAGAATTTTACATTTCAATTTTAGAATTTTACATTTTAATTTTCAAACAAATTTGTTTATCCATATTTTCGTATTTTTTAAAAATGGAAACATCCGCGCAAACAGATTCCAGAAAAAATCAATCTATTAGCAACGAGAAGAGAAAGCAATTAATCGAAATAGTTCAAATGCAATCATTAGATTTAAATGAAGCTTCTGCTCTACTCGGAATAAAATATAAATAAATAAAATATATATATCCGTTTCTTTACTATCGAGTATTGGCATTAGCGGTGTTCAGTATTCTAAATTTATTGATAACAGCACCGTTAATGGCGATATATTTGCTTCTTAGATAAAGGAATTATGTTCATATCTTCGAGATGAGAAAACCATGACTGCAGCTTGTATTATTCTTGATAATGCACGTATTCATCGACGCAAAGACCTGGAAGCAATAACATCAGAATTTGGGTTTCAGTTCAAATTTCTTTCGCATACTCGTATATGCTGAACCCTATTGAAACTACATTTTCAAAAGTAAAAATAAAGTCAAATCACTTATAAGAAATAAACCTGTTGGTAGATTTAGGGATTTCATCTTGGAAGCAGTAACAAGTGTTACAGCTAATGATTGTAACGGCTATTTTCGTCATATGACCCGAAATTTAATTAATGCAGCAGCATGTATATATTGTTTAATAATTTATATCAATACAATAATTGTATTGTTCATTGTTAAATGTTTACATAAATAAATTGCTATAAACAACTTTTTTTAAAAAATTTGTAATTCTAAAATTGAAATATAAAATTCTAAAATTGAGGTAGAAATGGTATATTGTTATGATATTGTTTTTGAAAAATCTGTTTCATGTATTTTACAAAAATTGAACAGTGATAAGATAAAAGGGTTTTCATATCTTTGCAAACAGTGCGTTGAAGTTATTTAAAAAATATTTATTTGAAAAAGAATCTTTTTAGAAGTTCAAAATTCGCTGGACAGTTTAATTAAAAGTGAATAACAGAAAATTCTTTGAAGTAAATTTTGTTAAGAAATAAATAATACTGAGTTAGCAGTAAGTTTTGTCATTCGATAAGAAAAACATAATTTTATTTATTTTAATGCATTTTATTATTAAGTATATTTTCCAAGAAGCACAACACATTTATTCCAACTTTCCTCTAATTTATGGATTCCATTCCTGCAGTGGTATTCCGGAAGGTCTTCAAAATTATCGTCTACGACTGCTATTGCCTCTATGTTTTATGAAAAATGCTTTTCATGCATGAATTTTTTAAGGTTTGAGAAAAGCCAGAAGCTGGGGGAACCTAAATCTGATGAATAGACTGGATTTTGCAAAAATTCATACTTCAAATCAGTGATCTTTGCATTGGGTTTTGAGCTGTGTGAGCAGGATCATTGTCTTGACGGAAAATGGTTTTTTCTTTTGTAAACCGGGTCTTTTTTCACGATTTTTATCGTCCAATTGATTAAAAATGTTGCAATAATATTCAGAATTAATTATTTTCCCAGTTTGAACATAATCCAACGGTAAAATCCCTTTTGCATCCCAAAAACTGAAGCTAACACTTTCTTGGCCGTTTTCTGAATACGAACTACTATTTTAGGTGTCGAACAGACGGGTTCACCTCACTCCTTAGCCTCTTGTTTTGATTCAGAATCATAGTGGTAGACCCAAGTTTCACCCATAGAGATGAATCGACGTACAAAATCATTTTTATCATTTTGAAAAACCCCAAATGTTGCTGAGAAAGTATTATTCAAATATTTTTTTGTTCCACTGTTAAAAAAGCAGCACTCATAGTGCACTCAGCTTTCTGAAACCTGAAACTTCAATTAAAATATGATGTTCTGTACCATATGAGAAATCGTTGATGTCAACTATATCGATCAAAGTCAATGACGATTTTCCAAAATAATATCGTGTATGTTCTCTAAGATATCTGGTGTTGATGTAATTTTTGGACGTCCTTCACGTGGTTTGCTTGCAACGCATGTACGGCCACGTTTAAATTCAGAAACTCATCTTTCTACTTTTCTAATTGAAGGTGATGAGTGCTTATGCACTTTTAAGAAACTTAAATGAATTTTTTTTTGTTCTAAATCTTCCAAAAATAAGAATTTTATCACTGAAAGATATTTATGTTTTTCCATCTTAAAAAAATCAATGACAGGTAAATGTCAGGTCTTGTAAACGTAGAAAGAATTGACAAAATAAAATGACAAACTTAGTGGTGCAATCTCATATCAAACGAAAAAAATTATTGACTGACATAGTACGGGTGAATTTTAGAAGGTAAGTTTCCCCTTTCAAAATGTAATATCGTAAAATATCTTGGTTTTCTTCTATATACCGGTGTCTTCAGATGTCCCCAAAGGAAGAAATGAAGTGGTGTTAAGTCTGGTGATTTTTCAATCCATTGAAGCTATTCCATCATCCGTGAAAATTACTGATTAAAGTATATCAGATTTAATTCTGCGACAAAGTTTTGACAAAGTTTTCCCATTCACATTCTTATGAAAAAAAATGAACCATGAAAGCGGAACATTGAAAGACCCATCCAATCATTAACTTTGAACTGGTGTTTGATTATGGTATAATCTCTTTAGGAAATTGCATTTGTGTCTGTTGACATATTCATTTAAGGTTACTTCATCAATAAAAATTAGGTTTTGAAGAAAAGATGGATTTTTGTCAATTACATTAATTATGTTTTCGCACATTGCAATTCTTTCATCACAGACTATAACATGTAACTCGTGGACAATTTGAATCATCAAGTGCTTTTTCATAAACCTGTATTATTTTACATATTTTTTTCATCTTTAATTGATACTTTTCCAGACTTCCGAAGATCACAAATACTTCCAGTTTTTTTGAATTTTCAAATATCTTCCTTATTGTCCTCGTTGTATGTATCTTCTTCTATTTTAAGTGTTTTAAATACCTTTTGACTAATGTGACTTCCTCCATCTCAGTATCAGTAAAACAATTTGGATTCTTTCTTCAATGGAGAACGTTATTAAAAATTGAACTAACTGAAATTAAGTTCGATAAAATTGATTTATTAAAACAGTTAAACACTGACATTAAACATTTTCAGAAATTTTATTTTTCAGAAAAATGTTAATTGAATATATTTAGTTATGATAATACACATATCTGAACTCCATTATCATCATAAAGAAAGTCAAGAAAGTGTTCTTTCAGCATTTCTTTATATAGTTCGAAATTAGTACGACCTTGCAGGTGTACTAAATCACTAAAGGAATTGAATGAAAAAACGCCCCAGTCATGACATTTTCTAGTAATTCAATTAGGTATTTAAGTACAAATTTGTTATAATATCTCTCTTCACTTCTTTGACACACAGTTTTCATGCCAGCACCCCCAATTTGAAATATTGACTCATCGCTAAAGAAAACTGGTAACCAATCAGTATCGACATTCTTCTTTACACACAACAAGCGTATAAGGAGTGATTCGACGAATAAGTTTGTTTGAATTTTTTAAAATAAGAACCTTAATTTAAAGTTCTTAAAAATTGTAATGTTACGTTTTTTAAATTTTTAAATAAATATTTTAAATAAATGTTGGTTAATTTTAAAAAAGTAAATAATTTAATTTTAAAAAAAGGTGAGGTCCAAGTTTGAAAAGTTTGTTTGGTTAATCGGATTTTATTTTGGTTAATAGCGGCACATTTCAGGAGATAATGACGAAGGTCGTCGGTGGTATAAAAGGAGGAATGATCTATCTGGGAGACATATTAATGTTTACGGGGACTGAAAGTAAGCATTATAAGGTTCTGAACGAAGTACTGAGAAGAGTGCGCGAAGCTGAACTAAGGATAAATCCAGAAAAGTGTCATTTGCTGAAATAGGAAATAAAGTTATTGGGTCATGTGGTGAGTAAAAAAGGGGTAAAGACAGACCCTTCAAAGTTGGAGGCGATTAAATTCTGATACTTTGAATTCTGATTTACAAATGACTACACAAGAATATAACTAAGCGTTTTCTTTTACCAGCAATCATAAGCTTTTGTTTCTTACCCGGAACATAATAATGAACACCAACATCATGGAGTCGTCTGTTGATTGTTTAGATGTCATTCAGGTCCTTTGTTATTCTTCAAGATAATTTTAATCTCTAAACATCTTCGCACAATAAGACAAACCAAACTTGCAGTTGTTTTTCTATGCCAACAGCAGTTTTTTCTGTTGTTTTCATTTGGTGTTACATTTTGAACACATTAGTTCGTTGACAAAACTTCGCAATGGTTTATTTATTTATTCCTGTTTCTCGAACAATGCGATTGTAACTCCATTCCCCTTAAAAGTGCAAAGCATAAATGACACTTCTATTGAAGTTAATTATATCATTATCCTTTGAAAATTTCGCCATAAATTTTATTTCAAACAAAATACTGCTAAAATAAATAATTTAGCATATTTAAACAATTTTTATTCAAATAATTATTTAATTACTTATCTTTTATTACCAAAAATACAAATCGGTTGATTTTTTGGATTTTTCTCAAGCGGTGCAAAATTCGTTGGACCAAGCTGTATATTTTGCTTACCTTATCCGCAGCCTATGCAATGCTTCCAAATGATATTGAAAAAAAATTATAACTGGACAATTACTAAGTCAAATAACTGTCGGTATTATGAAATAATATTTTCCCGAAATTCCTTTTTGTTCTTAGGCTGATAAAACAATTATTTCGAGGACATTGTTTAGATTTAAAACAAAAAAGAAACTTCTTTTTGATATGTCGCATAACTTTCGTTGTATAGGGAAAGATGTATAACAAGAATTCGACTTCATTTCTCAAACATTATGATTTATTAATGGTCCGTCAACGTTTTGTGAATATTTCACTTTTCTCTCGACATGTCATTAGACATTACTTCTGAAAACCTTACTTTAGCCACGAAGACCCCCAGCAGAAGTGAAAATGCTTTTACGTTAATAACCTGTATCACTGTTTTTTCATGGCCCAGAGCGCAGTTTTCTGTTAACAGAAGTCTGAAAAGTGAATCGGTTATTTTCTAACCAACATTCATTGTAGGAAAATATATTATAGATTTTTTCTTCATAATTTTTAAATAAAAAAGAAAATTTAAATTAAATTATTAAAAATTAATCTTTCTTTCGATTGATAAAAGATATTAAAATAAAAATTAATTTTATTTATTATTTTTCATTGTTTTCTTCTGTCATTTATTTTTCAATATTTTTTTTCTTAATAACAAAAAATATAAATAAATAAAAATGTTTATTTAAAATATCGCTAAGTATCAAAATGATACTTTTCATCATCACAATCCCTTTTCGTGCGATGTTTCTCGTATTAAAATAAAATTGTTAGTTGAAATTTATTCGGAGATACCGGGATTCGAACCCAGGATCTTTCACATGCACATAATCCGATCTGACCGCTGAGCTACAAATACGTGAAGCGAACAACTTACTTGAGAATGGTATATGGGCGAGTTTAATCTACCAATATCTTCAAACACGGATAATCTCAAATAGTCAACGATGTTTTAGAATACCCATTAATTTTATATTTGTATCTTTCTTATTAATATTATTAATATTTTTGAGTTATGCTGAGTTCTGACCGTGGAGAAAGTTTCTCTGCTTATGTGAAAGTTAACAAAGATATTGATAAAATGAGTCTTGGTTTTGGTATGATATAATGGAGACACCCGAAAAATGACAATTAACATAATTTAACTTAAATCCAATCAGTTCTGAGGTTTACAAACCATTGATATTTATATATAATGATGCAATGGTATACCAGTGACTAAATAGATTAAGGAAGAAAAGACCATGCAATACTTGAGAACTATAAGAGATGGTGGATCAATGCAAAAATTAACTTAAACTCTTTCGAATATGAGTACAGTCGAACACGACAAGAAGCTACATGGTAAAAGTGTGCAGTTAATCTTAAAAACAATCATTTTAATTTCATCGAACTTTTTTATCAATGAATTAGTACAATTGAAAAGTCTTTAGTATCAAAATGAAAAAAAAAACAACTTTATTAAAATTTTTACACAAAATCTTTAAAAGTAATCACCCTCAGTCTGAATTCAGCGATCTTACCATTTACCGTAGACTTTGTGCCAGTCCTGAGAAGGAATTGTATCAAAGAAGGTATGAACAACACTATCCAACTCTTCTGTCGCAAACGTTTTGTTCGTAAATTTTTTTCATATTTTTGAATAGTCAAAAATCACAGGGAGAAAGGTCTGAATTGTAAAATAAGAAGTCGGCAACTCGATACCAAAAACTCAAGTATTCGGCCTCAGATTCAGTCTTATGTAGTCGAGAATTATCATAGTCTAAAATTGTCCCCTTTACACAAGATTTTGGATGTCTCTCGGAGATGAACGCAAATATATATTGGAATACCACTCTTCCATTTCCCATTTGACTACTTTGACTATTACTGTCGAACAGAAAAATACCACATTATCTTTGTCATATGTGTTTCGAAATTCATCAGCCTTCACAACTTTTGGAATTGAGTAGTCCTCAAGGATCCATGCTTTGGCCTCTTGTGATAAAAGATTCTCTTGAAAATATACTCAGGACTGATCATTGGTTGCCAATCAGTTGAAATATCCTCACCTTCAAATTGAAACTTTTCATGTTCTCCTTGTACATTTTCATCCATTTATTCAACTGTGAGAGTATATGGCATCCACTGAACACAAAGATGTCTAGCGCCCAGATGATTACGGAAAATATATTGAATTTTTCCTATCGAAATTTTCAGTTTTTCTGCCATTTGATCCAAAATGATTCGTAAATTCTCTTTGTAGTAACTTCTGGTGGGCAACTGGATCTCGAAATTCATCAAAAATTCCTACCCATCAGAAATTGATGAAAACAATTCGTAACAGAAGATTATTTACCAGTGGTTTTCTTCAAAACACTATTAATCTCGTTGGTTGTGTCTATCAAGTACATATTCCTTTTGAACCAATAATCCACTGATACTTTAATATCTCTGAAATTGAACATCATACTTTATTCGGCCATTCCTAAATTTGAATCATTATTATTAGTAAAATATTCAGCATAGAAAAATTTTAAATTCACCCTTCAATTATCTAATTATTGATTATTTAAAACAAATATTATATCATTATGAAATCATTTTGTCACTTCAACCCTGATGAATTTTAATCTGTACTAATAGTTAGTTATGACAGAGATGCTGAAAAGTAATAAAAAGTGATATGTATTAACTATATTTAAATGCAGGAAAAACCACTCTCAGAGTAAAAAAAAATAATATTTATAAGCAAGTTATTTTTTATATATAATTGAATTGGATTGTTGACATGGATTTAGACTTTGAGGTGACATGGGAACAATACTTCAAGCCACAAAAGAGGCAGTTAACCTTGATGAATAAACCATCAACGTATTACATTACCCTCAAACTATGTAGATCTATGAAAGATTAATTGAATGGCTACATTTAAGAAAAATCACAATTTTAAGGCAATATATTCATTCGCTGATTTGCTACCTTGGACAATTTTGTCGAATAATCAAAAATAAATAAATAGCAATGTCTCAACAAACATCCAGCCGATGCTCGGCAGTTAGCACAAGCATAGACTCGACTATGCCCGAGGGTGAAAATAAACGTGCCTAGCATCTGGTAATATCTATTTATGTAGTACAATAAATAAATATTAAGATTTTAATGTTTAATGGTTTTATTTAAATATATTTAATTAGTCGAATTTTAAAAAATAATTAATTTATTAATTTTAGTAGTTTAGTTTTTCCGTCTGCATAGGATGATGAGATTGGATAAGTCGAGTCATACTAGTAAGTAACTTCAGATAGTGTGGAGACTACGTACAACAAACATTGCAGTACCATCAAAACAATCCAAACCAAGCGGATCAACTCATGCGAGGCCTGCAACAGAGCCAAATCCCAAATCCTGAGTCAGCCAATATCAAATTTGCTTCATTTGTGATTTTAAAAAAAACTTTGTGACTTAAAAGATTTCCACAAACTGTTATTTGTGATTTCAAAACTTTATGTGCATGAACAAGTCATTTTTGATTTTAAAACTTTAATTTAAAAAATTGTGCATGTCATTTTATTTTAAAAGTATATGTAAATATATGTATATGTAA
>JBBMKC010258012.1:0-20210 GCA_037834085.1 Bipalium vagum | reverse complement strand
ACACGTGATCTGTCTATTTAAATATTAAATTAATAATAGATGCATCTAATGTCATTCAAAACGACATCGAAAAAAAAAGACACGAATTTATTAGACAACCTAATATATCGATAGATCAAATAGCTTTCTCTTAAACCGACATTTTCATAAAATCCGATGTTCTTTTGATGAAAGATATTTTCTAAACTGATTTATATTTTTATTATAAAAGATTTGTGGAAATTTTGTAAAATTGAAAAGTTAATTATAACAATGAAAAGTGTATATTGAATACCGTTGTCGATATCTTTGTATAGTACATGACTGTCGGGATTCATTTGCATAGAATACATAGGATTTGAATTAGTCATCGGAACCAGACTGATGGATTTAGATAATGGATAATAAGGTTGACCTTGTTGCTGACAATGTAAAAATAAGCTTAAATTTTATTATTATTATTATTATTATTATTATTATTATTATTACTGAAAATAATTGTATTATCAATAAACATATAACCGGAAATTTCAAAATATGCATACAAATGTTATAACGCAAGAAAATTCTAACCTGTGCAAGCAAAATGGCCTGCTTCTGCTTGAGAATAGTATGAAGGATCTCTTTTACATTTGGTTGTTGCTTCGGCACCGGTCCGTGTATGACTAAATTATTGAAATTGGGATGATTGGCCCCAATTAATGTATTGTGAAACTGATTCAAATTAAATAGATTATCACGATGTTCCACTTGCGGGATTGCGGAAGGTTTGCAATTGGTATTAGTAGGAATTGTGAAACTACGATTGTCAGAACAAGGCGTAGCAGTTGTCCCAATTAACAATTCAGAAAAGTTTACTCCGAAATTGTAACGAAATTTTCCACATTTGTTGTGTAATTTTATTGGAAGAGCGAAAGAAACAGGTTTGGTTGGAATTATTGGTAAAGATTTAGGCTGTTGAGTTTTGGAGAATTTTCCAAAAACCGGCAACTGGTGCATTAAACATTCAAGAATCAATTTAGAATCTGATGAATTTGATTGAGAAATCACAGTTTCATTATTTGTAGATGTCGTAGCGGTTGTAGTATTGATTATTATCGTCGACGACTGATCAGAATACTTCGAATCGTTCTCAGAGTTTACTTTCACACTAAATAATCATATTTTTAAATGAGAAATCAATAGTTAGTCACATTCATTACAATTGATTCAATGTCATAATAAAATTTCAAGAAATCGTAAAATATTTTTGAATGAGATAACTGTTACAGACTTTACGAATACACTAACCAATTTAAAGAAACGCCTCAGATATTGTAAAAACTGGAGAATAACTCAATTCAAACATATTTTGTAATATGCTATGCATTGTTTTGGTAATTATTCATATAATAATGGTTTCTCAAGGAAATGTGGGAACTTTATTTTCACTCTGTAGTATCCTTCTGTTTCCATCATTTCTAATTTTTTTACTCGCAGCAATTTTGAATTTTTACAATAAAATAATTTTACTTAATACTTATTCATAAATACTTACTTATACTTATAAATATACTGTGAGCCTTTCTTTTAAGAAATTATTAAAATTGACGAAGCTTCTTTTCACGTATTCACCTAAAACATTATTTCAAATTTGATTCAAACGGGTTTCTTTCTCCTCACACACTTAAAACCATTTTTTAATGGAACTATATTCAGTATTTAGAATTTTCTGAATTATTCTCTACAAAAAAGTGTGTTATACAGAAAAATAATATTTAAATTTGTTGATCATTAAAATATAAAAAAAATGGTCTACTCAAGGAAATCTCAGGAATGTTAAATTTAACATATAACATTATAAATAATTATTCCATCATATTTAAATATTATTTAATTGAAAAACATGCAGTAAATAATTATAGAAATATTTTTTTAAAAAATCTGGCTTATTAATTTTTTAATGCATTATATAATTTCAAAAAGATCCACCCAAGGTTGAACTACACAATAAAAATTTAATTTTTGTTTAATTTAGAAAAGCAAGTATTATAGATATCACCAAAGCTACAATCATAAACAATTTTTTTCACTGTACCTAAAGTGACATTTACCGTTATCTGTGCTGAAAACATCAAATGTTATGGTACATCGCAACATTATAGAAAACTGTGTAGTATGAAACATTAATTTATTATTATTATTATTGTCCTTCAATTTTTGTAAATCTATCTCACCCTTTTGTACAAGAATTTGAAAATTTTTTATATTTATAACCTTAACTTCAGATACGATTGGTTTGAAAAGATAGTTTTCATGTAGTCATCAACTGAATCATAAACTTTCAATCAATTATTATTTATTGAAGAATTCATTATTATTGATTTCAAAGTCAGGATAACTTCAATATGTATTAAATGAACTTTAATCATATCGAATTACTAAAAGTACACAAAATTCACAATAAGCTGATAATTATAATAATTACTGGTGATTACGACTCACTGAGATAACAATTATCGAATTTAACTTAACATTAAAAGTAATAAATCGAGATCTTAATAAATGACAATAAATCTTCAAATTTTTAAACGGTAAAATAGCAAAATTATACAAAACAAAATTTCATTAGAATAGTATTGATAAAAACTCAATTATTTATAACATTGTTAGTTCGTATTTGAAACACAATGCTACTAAATACAATGATTTTCATTGAAAAATTTACAATAGATTCACTTCAATTATTATGATTTTTTATTATGATAATGAAAAATAATATTAAAGGCATTTTAAATTTTCCTTTATAATTCAATTCAGAATTTTTGATAACTTTTATATTCTTATTGCACCTAAGTATCGATTCTCGAAAAAAATAAGAACAATTTTGAATACATTTTTGAAAACATCCTTGATCAACGAAGAAACATTTAATAATTTTTTTCAAAAAATGAGAAAGTTTTAAAATATCAAGATAACTTTTATAAAACGACATAAGATAATGAAAAATAAATCCTTGACTGATTTTCTATCAAGATCTTATCAAAGAAAACTGATATCTTTGTAAAAGTTCAAATTTTTAATTATGTGATTCAACAAAAAAAACAATAAAAGACATCGAACGTTGTTTGTACACTATTTTCACAAAATAAGAAAAACTGATTGCTTAACAGCAAGAGCTACAGAGACAAAAACTGACAGAATTTCGCAAATAATAATTTACAAGTGTTGTTTTCAACTGTTGCATTTCGTCAAAATCTGGAGAAGAATTATCAATATTTCGTGACTCAACAAAATAAAGTATCGCAAAATATTTTCCATTGAACCAGGTCACAAAAAAGTTTTAAATGACGTGATTTCCATCTTCGATTTAAATATAAAAAATAATTTACAATTTCAAGATTTTTTTCTTCAGTGGTCATGAAAAATACGAAATAGAAAATCACAATTGAGGGATAATATAACTGAAAAATATTGACCATTTTCGTATTTTAAACTCACATATTTTTACATTTAGAGTTGCAGAAAATATCAAAAAATAAAACAAAATTAGTAATAAAACAAAATAACATTCTTAAATCGTATATAAAAATCAATATTTAAAAAATTTGAGTGCAAAATATTTTAATAAAAAAAATTATTTCAAAAATAATAAATCAACAATAAAAATTTTTAAAATATAAAATCGATAATATATAAAGAAATTAAAAATCTTTACTCGAATATGTTATTCATATCTGGAACCATTTTTATTCCAATATCCTGATAAGGCTCATTTTTATAATCGTCTGGGAAATCGAAATCATCATCACTATAAAAGCAGTCCGCAAAGCTATTATTTCTAGATTCTTTTAATCCACCTTCAATATCACCTAGATTGTCCCACCCTGAAATAAAAGTTGTTTCATTTTTTAAAGATGAAAAAAATCATTATGAACAATATTATCATTATCATTTATAATAATAATTATTATTGTAGATTTCTTGTATAATTAATTTAAACAAGATAATCAGTATTATTCACAAATCGATTTTCTAACAAAAGATAATTATTGTATTTGAGATTTATTGACTGAACAATTACTTATGTGACAGACACAATAACTATAATAAAAAACCTCTGTTAAATTGAACCTAATCAATAATTTTTAGACTAAATCGATAATATTTTTGTTGATCTTTTATAAAATTTTTAAATAAAGAATCAATTTTCACCTGATCAAAAGAACTTTACTTAAACTTTATCAAGCGAAATATAATGGCATAAATAAAATCTATATTTTTGTTATAAATTTTGTAACTCCTTTACAAACTAACTAGTTTTTTTCTGTTTCCACATTTCGTCAATCGATAATTTCTTCTTATATTGTAAGTATAATATACTTATGGTCTATTGGAATAATTATATATATAAGAAACATTTGTTAAAAAATTATTTGAAAATATATTTTGGAAATTATCTAGAAACAGCTGAAAAATTAAAGGACACTAATAGATAGAAAATAAAGATAAGGGAGACAAATCAATTTTTAATAATAAATATCATGTAACAAAAACTCTAAGTCTTTTTCAATGATAATTGCAGGCATGGTTATAAGATAAATAACAAATTCTGGTAAATCACTAGAATAGACCAAAAAAGAGTAGAAAAACGGCATTTTTAATTTACCTTTTTCAAACATATTGGACGTTTTAACAGAAAAAGCATTAAAAAATCTTAAGAAAATTACACCGATGAATGAAATTTTTAAACTGTAATATAAAGGAAAAATTAAAAGAATGCTCAATTAAATCACTTCAGAGAAATTATAAACTGCTGTTCATAAAAATCTAACCATAAAAATATGATTTGAACAAAATGTTTATCTACCACGGTTATCTGATATGAAATGAAACAGTATAACAAAATTCAAGATCTACCAGAATTGTTCTACAATATCTGTCAGAAAACATTTATAAACAACACTCAGACTGCTATATCTTGTCGCAAAGTATCTTTTGTTAAATACAATCATTATTGGAGACAAGAAGGGAATCTTTTATAATCAGCAAAATAAATTCAAGACTTAAACATTACGGTATCAAAAAAGATTTTATGAAAGATTTGTCCAGGTGAATTAAAAAATGAATTGGTAGTTGAAAATTAGAAAAATAATACCTGAGGTTAACTATAAAGATGCTGAAAATAAATTTATCAGAAAGGTGATCGTTGCTAATAAACAAAAAAATATCCTATAGAGCTATGACAACCAAAAATCAAATACTAAAAGAGTGACTAGAATCTATTAGTGTTTTACTGTGACGTAAGTTAAATTTTATATAACTTAATCTTACTCAAACAGATTGTCTTACTCTTGATAATTATAAAATAATTTCACAGAACTTATTCAGAAGTCAAAAACAGACTAGATTATTTTTTCAAGTAAAGACCAAATAGATACTTTTACAATAAAACAGAAAAAGTCGAATGGAATGCTAACTTTTAATGGTTAAAAATATTTTTATTTTGATTTAAATTTTAAAAATTAATACAAGATTATAATAATGTGATCGTGGTAAATGAAATAATGTGCAAGTAAACATCAATACAGGGTGTTTCATAAATATGTATCTGAACTTAAATCAATAATAATCAACTAATTTTCAACCGAATTTATTAATCCAAGCGTTTTTTGTACGAAAACTATTCAAATAAGACATGGCTATCAACAAATTTAAGTAATACTATATATTAAAATAGTTCAGTTTGCATTCCTTGGACATTTCTGTAACCTTGACAATAAAGATCTGCAAACTTTCTGACAAAGATCTACTGGAATCAGGCTGATTTCTTCTTAATGTTTTTTCCAGAAATTTATAAAATATTTATATTTTCCAATGATTTATTTACAATAATATTTAAAAATGATTCATATTCGTTGATAAATTTTTATTTGTTTATACATATTTATGAAACACCTTGTAGAACTGACTGATAAAAAATAACTAAGATTTTCTGAAACCTACAGATTAAAATTTTCTCAATCAAATACTCGTACATTGAATACACATTATAGAAATTTGCCAAGAACCTCTTTCAGATGTAAGAAATTATTTATTAATATTGAATTTTATATATTCAAATTAAAGGAGAACGTAAAACGAGTTATACTTATCAATATGTGATGCGCCCATAAGTAGTGAAACTCATATAGAAAGAGATGCACAAATATTATAATATTTATATAATATAACAAGTGAATTACAAAGGTTTTACTTTTATATATAGTTACCATATACATAAATATATTTCCACCAGCGAAAACAAATTTATAGATCTCTGAAGATCCATTGTCTAAAAACTCCATCACTGAGCTCCTCAGTTATGTCTGAAAGCAAATTGTTTAGTTTTAGTAGAGGCAGATGGGTCAAATTTAGACTGCATGATGTCGAAACAATCCAGAGTTAGTATGGTTGACATTGAAAAATACTTTTGTGCATTGTCATGCAAAAAATACAGTTCTGAAAATCTCTTTTTCTTCGGAGCTTTTTTTGACATGTAAACGGTTTGTCAATTCTCTAGTTGTTATTCTTCCTTCATTTTGACTATTTTTTCTAGTTTTTTTATTTTCGAATTGATTTCACAATGCCTTTCTGACTTATTTTCATCAATTATCGATGCTCTACCATCCTTAAAATTGTTGTACTATCGATAAATTTTTGTATCTGCAATGATCATTATGTACAGCATCTAAGTCCAAAAGAATTGCTTCCTAGTCATGTCCATCATAAATAAGAACCTAATCAAACTAGGGTATTTTAGTTTTTCTAAAGATATTTTGAAATTTTTGTCACTAAAATCTAAAAAATATAAATGTGTATATTTATTCATATGCATAATTCCAATTTTTCTTTTTATTTCATTCTAGATGATTCTTACTACTTATTGGACGCACCACACATTCTGATTATTAAAGCTTGAAAATCTACTTCAGATCTTCCAAAGTAAAAAAAACAGATTTTCAGAGCAGTAACTTTTAGATATCAGAAAATTGAAGACATACAAAAATTAAGCTTTGGAAATAAAAATTTTACAATTGCTAATGAAAAATAAAAATTGTTTATTAAATATTCTGAAATTTTGATTCAATTGTCTGGGAAGTTTAATGGTTTGAGAAAAAACAATCAATTAGTAACATAATTCAATTAAAAAAAATAAAATGATCAGAAGTTATTACTGTATAACCTGCTTAAACAGAACCCGTTTAAACAAAACAAATCTCGGTTCCATATTTTAGTCTTTCTATATTTACTATTATTTTTTGTTCTGTATAGGGGATTATGTTTAAACAGAACAAATTTTTGTTTAAGATTTTTAATTTTTAACTTTTAATAATTTTGATTTTGTTTATGATTCAACTTTTTTTAGTTTTCATTTACCTTTTAAATTGTAACGTAATTTGGATTGAACGTTTTAGAAAACACCATTCAATTACATATGGTATTGCCTCTGGTGAATCTAAAATAGTGGATCAGTTGGTTGTTCAAAATTGGTTAATTGATCAATGGTCTCAACTAAGATTTGATATGAAAATCGAAATATCTTTAATGGGATGAGACTTGTCTTTTCTTTAAAATGTTACATAATAAAACTATGAGACTTAAAGGAGACAAATGCAGTGGTGGTAAAATATGAAAAGAACGATTTAACAGTTTTTCTTTGTGCTACTATTACTGGTGAACAGAGGTCTGTTATCATTATTGGAAAATATTTAAAACCAAGATGTTTCAAAAATAAAAGCGTGGAGAATTATCTCAGAGATAAACTTTTCAAGAAAAAATTGATTCAGAGAAAAATTACGGAATATTTTAACTTGAAATAAAATTTAATTATAATACAGCTTAAACAATAAACTTTTGTAGTCCTATTTTTGTTCTGTTTAAGCAGGTTATACTGTAATTGATTATTGGGAAAATTTGAAGTTGAAAGTTCAGTTAAAAGAAGTCTTCAATTAATATATTTGGAAAAGACAAATGGTTCTATTCTATTTAAATCGTTTTACAAAAAAATGGTTCAAAATGAATTTTTTTTATTATTTATTAGGTGTGAATTAATTCGGTTCATTTTTATGTCAATTAATTAATGATTTTTTTAAAGTTCATATTTATATATTTTGGTTTGCGGATAATTTAATAACATTTTAATAAAAAACGTTTGGAATTGAATTGTTTCTATTTGAAAAACATAAAGAGAAATCTGGTCGAATATTCACAGGAGCTTTTGGTGAATTTTTTTCGACTTATAAATCTTGAAAATGATTTAGACGTTTCAAAGTGGATGATTTCAGTGTTCATGACAAAATTTGTCCATGTCAACCAAAAAGTTCAAGGACGATGAATTACATGTGATAATCGATCAAGATCCATGTCGATCACTACACGGACTCTCGCATTTGTCAAAGGATGATAGAACAACAACTTCTGTGCTTTGATACTCTTGAGAAAGATTCATAGAAAAGATCGTTACCATATGAACTGAAAAAAAGATACATGAAGAGGAGGAAAATTTTTTGTGAAATCGTTCTTAAAATGCAAAAAATGGATCATTTCGAAAGAAGAACCGTTTTTTCGTCAAGGATTCCAACAACTGTCAGTCAGATGGGAGAAAATGATACCAAACGATGGAAAATACATTGATTAGTATACATGTAATTGTTTTTAGACAACTTTGTATTAAAAAACTGACAGAATTAATTCATACACCTAATAAATCTAATATTATTTAAATAGTTAATCATTAAACAATATACAGTAGAGACGAGATTAATCTGGACACCATAATTTTTGTATCATCTTATTACATTTACAATTACAACTAACATTATTTACAAAAAGCAAGCAGATAGATGTGTAATAATGTTAATAAGAAGCAAGTTGACCTTTATTACTCATTAAAGCTTTGATTCGACGGGACATACAATCAATCAACTTCTTACAAAAATCATCAATAATTGATAGGAGCATTTTTAACTGGAGTTGAATATACCTCTGTGATAACCCAGCATCAAAAAAGCTTTCATTTCAGCACTTTTTTCTATGGTAGTGTCCATTTTCAAAGACAAGATTACCAGTTATAAAATTTGAAAATGTATTTTACTTATAAGTTTTTTAAAATACAATTACTTAAGCCAAACAACAGATATAAACAAATATTGAAATACCTCTTAAAGAAATAATAAAAACCAATTTAAATAGTGCCCCGATTAATTCCACTTCTACTGTAAATAATAATAATATCAAATTTAAAATTTTAGGCGAAAAATAGAAAATTTTAAAATTTGATTATAAATATAATCAGTAAAATTCAAAGGGTAAATTAATTAAAATATTGAATAAATAATGACTGAAAATATTTTTTTAATATCCTTGGCGACAAAGAATTCAAGGACCACTAAGCTTTTGTAACAAACCGAAACAAGGAACAGAAGACAATCAGAGTTACCAATTATTCCTGATGGACTTTACAAAGAAATTGACGTCTTTGGAGTATAGATAAATATTATTGATTAATTAAAAATTGAATAAATTTCAGACATTGATTTTATTAAAAAATTATACAGAATTATTCAAAGCTGCAACTAAGTAAACTTAAATTAAATTAAAAATTATAATAATGATTATTATAATTATATTGTTGTCCCTGGTAAACAATGTATATTGACTTCAAACAATCATTACAAATTATTAGTGATCTCATTAAAGAAAAGAAATCGACAGTTTTGAATAAAAATGTCTGAATTGTTGACACTTTTTAATGATAAAACAGAATAATAATAAATTTTTAATATTTACGAATCATGTATCATAAATCTGAAAATATCATAAAAAAATTATCTAAACTTTCTTCATTTCAAACTAAAAATAAACCCATTCCCAGCTAGAGATTGACACTAGAACCAAAAAAATAATGCAAATAGATTAAAATCGTCAATAAAACCAACAAAGAGCTTTTTTCCTCCATTGATAAAATATAACACCTTTACCTTTTTATACATTACACAAAATTCACCATTTATCAAATGGTTTTAGTGTCAAAATTGAATTAAAATCAAAACGAATCAATTTTCGCATCTATGTCGAAAGAAACTTACAATATTCTGCAAAAAATCAAAAAAAAATCAAAAAATCCACAATTTTCAAATTGTTTTTTTTAATTATTAAATAAAACTAAATTTATTTATATTTATCATGGTAACGTATTTGGTTCCTTTTAAAAATTTTGATTTATCGACTTTTATTAGTGAAAATAAACTCTCCGGTTTATCTTAATTGCTTTTTATGGAACTGATGAGAAAATGAAAAATATTCTTAAATATTTAATCTCAAACTTACTCAATTCTTCATGTAGATCGAACATTTCAATGGAATTAGATGCAATCGTCTTTTCATTGGTATTATGGCAACTGTTGTTATAGTTATTACTATTGGACAATTCCAGGTTATTTTTCGCTATTATATTTCGGTTCCGCTTGTTTTGTGATCTCACCACCTAAGAATAAAATGATTTTATGACTGACTCAACAATTGTTTTAATCATAGTATTGTCACCAGTAACATGAAATAGTTATAACTCAGAAATAATATTTTGCAATTTAGGACTATCACAGTGAATCTATTTTTGTCTTGTAAAACTTCGAGAAAAAGAATATCACAAAATATAGTCTCTGGTTCTTTCCTCCAATTTTTGAGTCCCCTCCATATCTGAGACACTGCAAAATATCTTTTGTAACATTTACTGCAGCAGTCAGTTCAGATTGTGTTTAACAATTGCCTTCATAAACTAACATTTGCAATTCTCCACTTTCAAAATTCTATACTGGTTCTCTATAGCCTTTACCTTTGGTTTCGTATTAGTGATTTCGAAATCACCAAAACCAACGATTGCCTCTTTTAATTGACGGAACATGATTAACATTAATTTCTATAAGATATTCACACAAAACTTTTCCCAATTGTTGCATATTTTTAATGGTTGTATATTTTAAATGATATATTACAGTCAACACTGTATAATATCACATTTTCCGTCCCGCGAAATTTAACTATTTGTGGAACGTGAATTTATAAAAATGGGATTTTATAGGGTGTATTTAAACAGAGATTTAATCAATAAAAATTTTAATCAATAATATATTTTAAAATATTTATCAGTATATATCATATTAAATTATGGTTGGTTTTTCTAAGAATGCAAGCTGAATTTTTGTAAAGGCAGATTTTAGACTTTTACGTATGCACTTTTTGACAAAATTATTTGCCCACTATGTATTAGAATGAATATTACGTTTTACTTTGCCTTAATTATGCTTCATAATAAATATACAACATTATATACAAGTTATTTGCCTAATGTGTAATGTTTGTATTTTAATTAAATTGACTTCCTTATGTTACTATTTTTTCATTATTAATCCTGTGAATTATATACATTAACTTAGTTATTGTAGTAATGAACAACAAGATAATTTTGACTTTTTTAAAAATAGTTTAAAGATTTGAAGAGAGTTTTATTCGATTAGTTTTACTATTACTAATAATTTGGTTTTAGAGTAAATGGTTTTTCTCATAAATGTTATTGCTTTGTGGTCCGTGCGTACCAGAAACTTCTTGCCATACAGATAATGTTTGAAATGTTCGCAAAAGTAGTATATAGCCAGTAGTTCTTTTCTTGTTATGCAATATCCTTTTTCATGAGCCGATAATGCATGCGATCCGTATGCAATAACCCTCTCTTGATTCCTTTCATCTCTCTGAGACAGAACTGCTCCTATCGCGTCAAAACTTGGGTCTGTATCAAGTATAAAAATACTGGATGTACTAGGAAAACCTACTATTGGGGCTTTTGTCAATGCTTCTTTCATTTCTTCGAAAGCTCTGCTACATGCTTTTGTCCATATCAGTTTTGCGCTCGTACTTCCATACAGTGCATCTTAGGCTCTGGCCTTCTTCGAATAATTGAGGATGAATCTCCTGTAATAATAGTTAGTTCTGATTCCTCTCTTATCTATGATATGCCCCAGAAATTTCACTTCCGATCGTAACAAGTGACATTTTTCTGGATTTATTCGTAATCCAGCGTTCTGCACTTTCTCCAAGACCGCGCTCAGTATTTCGTAATGTTGTTCCTCATCCTTTGAGAATATCAATATATCGTCCATGTAAACAATAGTTCCTTTTAAGCCTCTTAAAACATTTTTCATCAGTTCCTGCAAGGTCCCTGGCGCAGCTGCTATACCAAAGGGCATTCTCTTAAAACAAAATTGTCCATTTTTTGTGGAGAATGCTGTTTTCTACTGAGAGTCTGGATGTAGTGGCACTTGATAATAGGCATTTCCGAGATCAATGGTACTCATGTATTCAGTTCCGTATAAGTTGTCTAGCATCTCTCACACATGGTATTACACTCTCCGTTATGGTATTATTTTTCCTGAAATCTAAACATAATCTTACGTCTTTCCTTCTTCCATACGCATATCAGCGGTGAATTCTATGGTGAGTTGTACTTTCTGATGATGTCGTTGTCGAATAATTTTTTATTGCTTCGTCAATCTTCTCCAAATGGATGGGCTGTCTCCAAGGTTTAACGTTTATTGGTCCTCCTTTGGTGATCATTTTATGCTCTGCCATTTTTGTTTTACCGATATCCCAATTATCTGCCATGAATACTCTTTTATATTTGTTTATAATTCGTTCCAAAATTTTGTTTGGTGTCGTAACTAGAATTATTAGTGCTCTCTATAATCTTTCTTAATCGTTTGTTTTCCTACCAAATTTCGCCTCTATGTTGCGTAATTGTTCATTATATCTGTCTTTTGTCGCCTTTCTTTCAAGAGCAAACCCGAGCTGTCTTTGTAATTCAATCCCACCAATCAATCCTGACTGTATGTCTTTTACTACTATAAATCTGATCTTCTGTCGTGTGTTCCATATGCATATGTCCACTTTTATTACACTCATCGTTTCAAGTGGGCTATTGTTAGCACATTTCAGATTGTCTTCGCTATCTCTTAATTCAACGTCATTTAATCTTTCGAAAATCTTCCAGCTCATCATGTTGATACTGGGTCCTGTATCTAATAAACATTCGAATTGGTATCCTTGAATCTGAACTGTTACACTTGGTCTGCCTTTCATCTTATCATACCTGATCTGTTGACCTCTTTCTTCTATTAGCAGTATCTCGTTTCCTTGCTTTGCGCTACTCGTTCTGCCTGCATCAATATTCAATCCCTCCATTTTTATAAATCTGTACACTTTCTCCATTGCATCATTAGTTTTGTATATCTTTTTTTCCGCTTCCTCTTCTATAATATTGAATAAATTACTTATATTATAAATATAAATATCGCGATAGTTGACTTCATCTAGTTTATTGCTCCGATCAACTCAACTTCGTGTGGAGCGTTCGCATTTGGGTGTTCTTCTCTAAATGTGTCTGATTCTCGATCGTAACAGTACGAGAATCTAAAATATTAACTAAAACAGATTCACTAGTTTTTATCAATCATTCAAATATCATAAATTTATAATAATAAGTCATCCTCTGATTTTCTTTAAGCTAAATTAAGTTATTGATGTATCCACAATCTGGAGTTTTCAGAAGGGCATTGTTGTCAATCAAAAGATTTGGTAATATAAGACTCAAAAACATATAATCGAGTAACAAAAAATCAATCATTCCAGGTCCTAAAATGTTCAGTTCTCTACAAAAAGTTGATGAAGACCTTTTTTCAAAAAATTGATCCGATATCAATTTCAAAGGAAGACTGATACGCAATGGTCAAGTATTTCATTATTATAGGTGGAACTGGAAAAATCTTCTGTCATTCCCATGATATATCACATTCACAACATAACAGTGAGTATACTTTACTAGAGAATTATATACAACTAAAAATAATAGGAATTATATTTTTCCACTTACATTACGATAAATTTTAGATATTCTTTGAAAATGTCATTTAAACTTTTATAAATATTTAAAAATATAAAAATAATGTAACACAATCGATTTTTTAAAATTAATCTGAAAGCTCAATGACAAGCAATCATGCACTTAAAGTGGATTAGGAGAGTGAACGAAGTTTCAACTCACGAATAATATCCAAGCCAAAAAATTTATGATTGATTAATATATTTTTATTCCAGAATTCAACTATTAGGAGGTTATTAAAAATTTGAGTTGCAAACAATATTGAAATGGTTAGATCTCCAAAAAAGTGTCATTTCTATAAATATTATAAAAATAATCAGGTTAGTAAATCAATTCGGCTCTTATGAACACAAAATAAAAATGAAATAATCATTCTAAGAAAAAGTATGAAAAATATTATTTAATTTGAGTCAGTTATATATTAAAAATAATATAACTTTTAATTTAATAAATAATAAATAATTTATAAATTATATATAAAATAGGAATTATAATCAATAAATTCTGAATAACCTAACAAATACGAATGTCAAAATATAAGAAATGTCATTTTTGGATTGAAAAATAATTTTTTTAATATAACCAGAATACTTTTGATAAAAATATTTATATGAATCGGAATAATGGTGCAAAATACAAACGAGATCAGACTCTGTTTGATCAATCGCATAAAATAATAATAATAATAATGTGGTAACAGAGAATGGCTAAAAATTAAAAAATAAAAATAACTATATTCCTACATTATTTTGCCGTTCATCGTTTTTAAAAGTTCTTGGTCTGGTATCAGAATTATAAGAAGATTTCACCGGACGGTTCGAAACGATTTTCTGTTTCGAAAATTTTTTTATGCATAACAAACAGCCTACACAAGACGTACTTTAACATGTTCATCGTTGTTGTTATCCTCTTTTTTAACCTCTTTCTTCTTCGATTTCTTTTGTCTGTTAATGGTTTGCCAACCATTGTCAACCTGTTTATTATTTGGCATAGTTTCCAGAATTTTATCCGCAGCAAGTTGAAGATCGTAGTCCGAATTTAGCAACTGCATCATTGCTATTTCCTGATCGCATCCGGTCATAAAGCATAACTGAGACATTGTTAATATTATTATTATATAATTTCTTTTATGAGACAAATAAATTAAATATTTATATTACAACTATTAATACCTTAATTGTGGAAGACATATCAAGAAAGCTAATTTTCATAATTTAGTAGAAAAAAAATCTTTAATATCAATTTTAAATTTCATTGATTTTCGTTAAGTTTTCACTGTGCAACCCTTTTATCAAATTTTGAAAACTCGACCTTTTTTACTTTTGTGTACTTATATTCTTTTCAACAAATTTGAAGTCTTCGAAAAGAATCAAAATCAACTGTTAAAATTAATTTAAGCAGTTCAAAGCAGTCACCCAAGAAATAAATCAAATTGTTGAGGTTACTTACTTGATGAACAAGTAAAACAATCCCAAATATAAATTTTGGGTATAAGATGTGTTCGAAAATCGCAAAAGCATACAAAAAATGACATTGAAATAAAAAAAATCAATACAAAAAAATTTCATTGAAAATGTTTGCTGAATTTTTTTCTTGTGGTACTTTGTTAAATTCTTGATAAATTTAAACTTATATCATTTTAGCTTTCTTTCAAACGAAATTAATAAAAATTTAAAAATATTCAATGTTATTTTTGTAACCTGGAAAAATTTAATTTGAAATGAATTGTCTTACTACTTTTATCAAAACTTAAGCTCAGTATTTAAAGAGACAACTTCAATCAACATTTTCAAATATCCATAAGGTTCAAAATAAAAAGATTTTTATAGCTTCTATAGATAGATTTTTTTTTAAAATCAATATTTTTTATTAATTTTACGTGTCTTAGATTATATAATAAGTAATTTTAAAAACTGATGTTTCCACATCAAATTAAATATCTTTTCTTTTATTTTTTCAGATATTATAATCTTAATATATAATAAAAATGTTCATATTAACACAATACAGACAATGAAACATGACTCATAGGTTACAAGATCTTTTTTATTTTAATTTTTAAAGTACCTGATTTAAATTTACCAATTTTGTGAAACGCTTTTAAATTTTTTTTGAAATCTTGATCTTCGTATTAAATTCTATAACGATCGATAATAAGAAGCAATCAATATTGAAAGATAAAAGTATTAATAAAACATAATGAAAAAATATCACAAATAATTAAATCTATTTTATACAAGTATTTACTTATAACAATAAAAAAACCAAAAACATCACCACAATGAGAAAAATTTTAATTAGGAGAAAAATAATATTTTTATAATTATTGTTAATAGCTATTTTTTGAATATTTTGATTTAAAAAGAATATAAATTCACAAAATATATAAATTAAAAAGAAATTACCGAAACAAGAAATTTTACTTAAGGTTAAATAACACTTTTTTACATTAACTAAAAAGTTTAGTAATACAGGATTCTGATTTCAGAATATAATATGAAGTGGGCTATTGATGGTGGCTTTTTTGTCATTATTATGTATTTTGCCTTAAATAGGTTTTTATATTTTAAAAATTTATTTATTCTTTTTCATAAACCGAATACAATAAAAATGTACTTTACTCCTCTTATTCTATCAAGAATTTGAACATAAAATTGATATTATAACACATTTTCTACTATATCTTTAATATTTGATGTTTATCAGATTAAATATTTGTCACATAAAATTAATCACGAAATTGATAAGGTCCTTGAGCCACAAGAACTACCTACATACTGACGACCGAATAAATATAAATGAAATATATTATCTTATTGAATTAAATAAACATTTAAAAATTTTGTTAAGTTAGTCAAATTCAAATAAACTTTCTATTGAGCTTGTTTTATTCATCAAGTAATGATAAATATTGAGCAAAAGGCATCTTATATTCTATTCACTGTAAAGGGTGATTGTCAAACTATAATTAATATCAAAAGGAAATTCATATAATACTGAGTTGTTTAAATTTAAGTTGAAGGTCAAAATTTGTTTTCGAACTTCATATAAAACACAACATATCAACGAAATCACAAGCACGAAATGTTTTAAATAACTTATTTATCATTAATTAATTTTATTAGAACTTAATCGATTTGGAAATTTTGAATTGTAATCATTTCTTTAATTATTAACTTAAGTTTGGGTATTACAATATTTAAAAAACAATAATATTGGTTATTTATAAACTGATTATTCAAAAAAATCGCATGAATTGAGATTATTAACAAGATTTAGATAAAATTTAAATGCGCACTTTAAACAATCATGTCAAATTGAATTATAAAATAGCTTACTTTAGAAATTTTTTAATATTAATTTCATAAAAATTCTTCGAAAAACGAATATAAAAGCATTTTTCAGTGTTACCAATATGTAATTTAAATAAAAATAATGTCATAAGAAATTTTCTTTGAAAATGTCATTATATATACTGCTTTAGTTTAAATTTATACATAACATTAATATGCAAAACTGTAATTATTTTAAAATTACCTTACTAATTAACTTAGTAATATCCAAAACTGTGGAATTATCAATTCTCTTTACATCTTCATTAAATGACATATTCCTAAAAATTATTTAATATGATAAAATCTTATGAAATTAAATTTTATTAATTAAAATCATATTTAAGATGAATTTTCAATAAATCGTTCTTATTAGCGACGAAATAATATTTAAAAACAAATAAAAAATTCAAAATATAAAGAACAAAATATTTTTTAATTATTTTAAACAAATTTCATAAATAAATTAGTTCTCGCTTAATTCTTCATATTCAGTTAAATTTAAGTAACAAACAATATCGTAAACATTATTTCAATTATCATAATCAATAAAAGGAATTTGAAATATGAATATAAAGTTATTCAGTTTAATTTGAACTAAAGTAATGACGTTATCTTTATAAAATATTTTTTGAATATATATTCTTCGTTTTATTTATTTTAATAACTAAAAAAATAATGCATTTTTAATACCTTTAAAAAAAATTCCATAATCTCGATTGTAATTCGTGACACGTTTTTTAAAGGTAATTTTATTAAGAGATAGAGTCATGTCTTCAACAACCTGGTGAACAGGTGGTAGTAGTTAGAATAAATATTGTTTATAAATCGTGTTTCTTGTTAATGAGTAAATATATATTTAAAAAATCGGGAATTTATGTTACGCTATTATTTTACTATGAATACTGTCTTAACACTTAGCTCGCAAAGTTTACTGACCCCTTCACTTTTGTCAATACGTGTACGCAAATGAATGAATCAAACAACTACGAACAACACTTTATTCCTAAAATAACAATAAAAAAGGTTTCCAAACAATCAATAAAATGTCTCCAATCAATCACACTGAAAACCAACGTCAAGAATAATAATCAATTAAATTAAAATTAAATAATCAAATACCAATATCAATTAAATGTCAGCAAGGATTAAATATCAATTAATTTAAAAAGAAAAAAACAAAATCAAGATATTCTCACCACTTGTGACGACAGGTCCAAAAGGTGATTAGCTGAGCCCAATCCGGTCCGCTCAGAAACCTCTTAACAGCACAGGACCCGTCATGAGCTCCTGTCGCAGAGAGGGCATAAAGAATGGTTACTGTTAAAGGCTTCCAACGTCTCTTAGAGTTCTGCTTCTTCCGACGTCTCGTAGAATTTTGTAGCAATCCACTGCGACTTCCAACTCCTTATATACCATTCTGATCAGACGACTAATCAGTCGTAGATCAGTTTGATTAATGAGGAATGTCGATTCCCTTTTTATATCGATAATTTTAAATCGGTCCTTCCTTGCGGACCCTGATCTAATCTTGGCAATTAAGGTTCGCCATTGTCAAGAGTAGATCCCTTAAAAATAATAATTAATTGCCCCTTTTTGTTTTAATGTACTTTTGAATTAATTAATTAATAATTTATTTATTTTTATTTTATTATTATTATTATTAGTAGTAGTAGTAGTAGTATTAGTAGTAGTAGTAGTGTTTTAATTCTGACCCTTTTGCGGTCTTGATAATTAATTTATAATAATGATAAATAATCTAGACCCTATTGTGGTCTCTAACATGCTTTTAAAGGGGTTTACAGAAATGTGTTCTTGGCTAACCCAACACTATTAAACAATAACTAGTATTTATTTAATTTTCTTGTAGGAATCCAAAAGTAAAAGAGAAGCTGAACTCAAAACCAATCAATCAATCTAAATGAAATCAGCAAAACCATAAAACATTTATTAGAACATTTTACTTTTCTGGAGATCAATATAAATTAGGCAAAATATTTTTTAACTTAAAGAATTTCTTAAAATTTTATTATTTAAATTTTTAACCTTAAAGTACACAGCAAAAGTTTTTTATTGTATTAAAATAGTCCGTTATGCGCGGCAATCACATAATGGCGTACATTATGGGGATCAACATTCCGATCTTTCGAAAGATATGTTTAACAATGGAAAAGCTTCTCTCCAAAGAGCATGGTATTGGCTGACATGATTGAAACAGAGCAAAAGTTGCAGGTGGTACGTCCTTTCTTTTACTGTTGATAATTGAACTAAGATCGTTGTTTGATAAGCGCTTTTCAATGTATGCTCTTATATTACATGGATCATACTGGATAAAGATTTTGGCTAGATCTTCTGCAGCTTCACGAATTGTATATTGAGTGCTCTCAGCTTCTACTATTAGTTTGTTTAAACTCTGGTATTTTGTTAGCTAAATAAGTTCTCCAACCAAACTGCTGTTTGATACAGATTGCTTTGCGCAAGAAATAAGTACCCCATTGCCTTCAAAACTTTCCACAATATGTCGAACAGTAGGCATATAAGTACCCTGCGTTTAGCCATGTACCCCAACGTGTCAATACTTGCTGTGGCGGCTGACCTATAGCAGAAAACTGCTAACTGTGACCTTTATTCTTAACAGTTACCATTTTGACACAAGAAATCGCAGGAAAATGCCCACGAAGGCGCATTGCACAGTTATGCAGAAGGTGACCGACACGTGTTACATGAAACAGTTGGTTATACATGTTCTTTAATATAGATCTTTTAGATAGAATCATATATTTTGCTTTGTTATTAATATTAAAAATTTTAACCGTATTTTAAATTTATAGCCTAAAATTTTATTTTTAACATAACCATAAATTTTACCCGTATTTTAAATAATTATTAACAATAGAGGGACCTTCGGTGACCGAAAATGATATACATGTGCTTTATAGGTCTATATA
>JBBMKC010257904.1:0-20211 GCA_037834085.1 Bipalium vagum | reverse complement strand
TATATGTGTGTGTGTGTAACTCTAAGCTCAAAATTTACTGACTCTTTAACTTAATGTTATTAATGTGTCCCTATAAAAATGAAACAAAATAATCACACAAAGCCTTTTGGATCAATACGATATTACAATCTTCTTGTTAAAGTTTCACGATCAACAAATCAAACAATGATACCGAATTCAAATTGTCACAATGATCAAACCATAAAAACCAACAAAATCGAATATGGAATTGTCCAAATAAAATAATGGAATTCTCAAATAACAAAATCAAACAAAATATTGAATTATCAAATTTCAATAATAATCACTGACCAATTAAATCGATTTTAAAAGGAACGATAATAAGCTAAGTTCAAAAATACTAAAGAAGTCACTCACCAGCTGTGAGCAATGGGTTTCTGGGTCATCTGATACAGACGACTATATATATTATGATATATAAACGGCTATACAACTATATACGACCCACCAGGACAAGATGAATAACTATACTGAATAATTTCTTCGGATTGTTCTTCCAACGATAAATAACAACTGAAAGATTTCTTCAACAAGTAAACTAATCCTAACAATAATTTGTTCTGTGGAGGTCCATAGATGACTCCATTTTTTATATGTTGATCTGCTGATTACTCAGTCGTTGGCCAGTCGACATTTGCGGGAAGTCTATTTTCCTTTTAAACCTTTTTAAAAAAGTCCCTAATTGTGGACTTTATATAATCTAGGCTTGTTCAGATATAAAAAACAATTTTATTTTTTTTTAGAATTATTTTATTGTTAGTAATATTATTACCTAAATTATATTATTAATTATTATATTATTAATTAAAAATTAACTTTTATATTTAAAATCATTTTATTATTATTATTACTATTATGGTTATTATTCAGGCCATATTACGATCTTTGCCTTACATTGTATGCCTTAATCAGAGTCCTGCCTTTGGCAAACCCAACATAATGAAAATATTAATATTATTGAATAATAGTAATATTAATTACATAATCCGCTCGATAAGTAGTGAGAATAACACAGAAAGAGATATTACATAAATTTTATAATATTTGTGTAACATAACAAGTAAATTACATGTTTTATTTTTCTCTACAGGATCGACGAGATAAATTGGCAAAATTTTAATAAATGAAACAGCATGGTACAGAAATCTTATATTCAAAACATAAATTATTGTCTTTAAATATATTAAGGCAGTTATTTTCTTTTAAACTGTTCAAAATAGTCTCTACTTATTGTAATGATAAACTGAACTCGACTTATAAATCTTGATTAATAAAATACTACGTGTAGCAGCACTTTTTTAAAACAACTTTATATAACTCTTCTAAGTTACTTTTTAAAATCCTGTGCGCAAGTTATTAACCAACCATGTTCTTCTTAAGATATTTGAAGAGGTAGACATCTGATGAGACCAAATTTGGACTGTACAATGGATGTCGGAGAACTTCAAATTCGCAGCTAGCAATGGTTGATATTGCAAGTGCAATTGTGTGTGCAGGTCATTGTCATGCAAAACACACAGCTCCATAAATTTGTTTTTCCTGCGGAGCTTTAATAAAAATTGGTTCTAAATAAAGACAATGCATAAATTATTAAAACAAAGATTATTTCATCGATTTATGTATTTATATACATAATTATGGATTTTTCTTTATTATTTCATTCTTTAAGAATCTCAGTACTATCACGTATATCGTAACGTTATACTGAATATTTAATAATATTATTATTTAAATTGAAAATATTAGTCTGAAGGAGTTATAATTCTTTTTCAAACTATTAGCCTTTTTCTTTCTTCTGCTTCACAGAACTGTCTCTCTAGATCAATGAATATAAATCATACAAACAATATCTCTGGAATTTCGAATATTTACTTGATTTTTCAGATAAACAATTTTGTTTACAGTATTATTTCGTAAATATCTAAGATAGAAGATGATGTCAGTACAGGTAGAATGAGTCTCAGATTTCGACTTAGCATATATCATATTGCTTTTACAAAGAGAAATCTCAAATGATAAATCATTCGGCATTTCCTATTTGAAATGTTAAAAATGAGTATAGTTGATTTACGATGGATTCCTTAGAAAGAACTTTTAATTGTTTTAATTCACCCATTATTTTTGTTGGTGATTTATGATTACAGAAAAGGCGATGAGATTTTACTGGAGTAATCTCTGCCTGAAGACAATTTTCATTTAGAAATTGATGGAAAGCTTACTCGTTTATTCGTATCACCATCAATAATGCTCAGCTTCAATAGGGATATTTGTGTAGGAAATCGTTACGGTATTTTTAACTCTACTTTTTGTGTGAGGCTTCTTTAAGATTAAATCCCTAAACCCAGGATATTGAAAGTGATTCAATAAATTGAATTCTTTGAAACATATATCAGGTACATTTCAGAATGAATAATGATAATTAATGAAATTCCTCAGTTTTCTCTTTCATCAAAGTAAAGATAACAAACAAAGATAATCAGTTGTTCGTTACCTTCATTTTATTAGCTAGTTATTTTCTAATTATCAGATTGGTAAATAAAATAATGGCGTTTTTTATATATTCAAACTTGACAACAGATTTTTTGAACACATGTTGGTTTGAACGCGTAAATTTATATATCACTTGAAAGCACAGAAAATCTTTTGACATTTCCATTGGTTTAATTTAAATTTGACGATTTATTTGATTTACAATACTATTTCACATTATAAGAATATAGTTTCTTTTCAATTCGATTGATTTCTGATATTGTGATTCTTAATAGTTGATAATTTCTAATTTTTTATTATTTATACGACAATGCTCGATCACATTGTTGCAAAACAGTTCTTGTAGAACCTGAATGGTTTGGATTATAAAAGCTTGGCTCATTCAAAATACTTACCTGGCCTATTGTCTATTGATTGTTTTCTTCTATCATCTTTCCTACTTCCTGCAAAAGAAAATCTTCTCCAGCAACAGTGGTGATCGATTCCAGAAGACCGGACTTCAACATCATTGAAATAAATAAACTTATTTCGAGTTGACAGTCTTCGAGTTTTCGTCTTCTGAGATTTTTAATGATACATTTTTCTGTTAAAAAGGCAATTATTTTCTTACCAACCTGATATGATTTGCCATTTCAGTTGTGATTATTTAAATTGATAAAATATTATTATTAAATTTGTTGAAATTTAATTAAATCTAAAACCATAATAAACACATTATTATTTTTTTGAGAAATTCTAAAAAGTTGAATAGTTTTATTTATTTTATGATTACGGGAATAATAAAAATAACTGATTAGGCAAAAAGAATGATGTCAGTGAATTGAATAATTTATCTGTCATTTCATTAATCAAAAAGTGAAAAAAGCCTTGTTTAATGAAGTGATAAAACGAATTGGATTTTTACAATATTGATTTAAAATATTATGAAATCTTAAAAATTGTCGTTTGTTGAAAGAGAAAATGAGAAAAACCCACTCAAAGTTTGACTCTTAATAAAATTTAAAAATATTGATAATCTTTTCTTTTTATTGATTTTGCACTATCAATAATAAATATTTGTTTATTTTCATATTTCTTCTGGAACTGTATTATTTTTTCTACAGATTTTGAGTCTACCCAGAACTTTCATTAGAATATTAAATTTCGTATATCTGGTAAATAATAAATTTATTTATTTATAAAGGAAATAAGTAAAATAAATTTTAAAAAACTATTTATTTTATAATAAAATTGTTTTATAATAATAAATGTTAAGACAAAATTTTTTTCCACTGACCAAATGCGTTTAATTGAAAAATAAATTGATTTTGTTCAAAAGATAAAATATTATTTATATTTATACAATAGATTATGATTATATTGGCAGTATATAATTTTATACATATCTATCTGTAAACTATAAAGGTGAATATAAAAAAAATCGTTTGTTAAAATAAAATAAACAATAATATTGTTTACAATTCTTTAAAATCGAACTTTTTCGATTTAAACAATTAATGAGAATAATTGTTATATTTTCTAATATTAATTAATTTTTAATAAACTAAAGTATTAGTTTTGATAGAACAGTATCAATTTTAGTTATCAAACATTTTATAGCATTTTCAGAAATTAGATATCAGGATAGTGAAAAATAAAAATACCTTTATAGGCATAAATGACAGTGAAAAAACGGTAACTGCTGCGTTATTCGTGTTGTTTAAATTTATTAAGTCAAATTTTAAAATAATATTTATTTATGAAAATAATTGAGTAGTTGAAAAAGTGCTTCCTCTTTATTTAATATATAAATAAACTAATCATTTTTAAAAAATCATTAATTATTTATTTTAAAAATCGATATTTAATTATTTTTAAAATTTATATAACTTTTAATTTACGATAATGTTTAAATCATTACTTTAATATTAATTTAAATTTAATCAATTTAAACATTGATGGCTTATTCTTTTCTTCAATTATTCAGCATTTTTATTTCAGTTTAATATAAATATTATATTTTCAACAAATTAAAAATTATAATATTCTGTACGAAATTTTAAAAATTCAATCAGTTTTCAATTTCCACAATATGAACATATTTAGTCCTCGTAAATTATTGAAGACTACAAAATCATAACTCATTTTAGGAACCAATCAAAAAATTATTATTTAAAATTGTGAAAGCATTCGTGATGACCTTCACAAAAAATTGGAAATTAAACTGATAGTCGATTGAAATATTAAAATTATTACTCTTTTATTTAATACAGTTTTAGCTAAAAAAAATAAAATATTAATATGTAACAAATTTTTTTTTATAAATATTAACAATAAATATAAACAATTATAGATACTTTTTAATGAACTATAAAATGGACTATTATGTATAATTGGAAAAAATAGTAATTGAAAAATGAAAAAAAATCCTAATTTAAGAAATAAATAATTACAATACAATATTTCTATGTAAAACGAATATTTTTTTAATATTATTTTTTGCGTCTTAGTCTGGGTGCCATACTTCTCTGTGTGATCCATAATACAAGATGACCTTATAAAATATAGGCAAAAATAAAAGTATATATTTTCAAACGACTTATTTCATTTGACTTCTTTGGCATAATCTTCACCAGCTGAGCTGCTGATAAACAATGGATCTACAAGATTCATATCATGAGTTACAGTTGGCACTTTCTTTTGTTTAATTAACAAACTGTTTATCACAGATTATTTTAATAAATAACAATAAATACTAAATAAATAAAATAATTTATACTAAATATATTTTACAGTACCTGGCCATTGAAATAGACTCAAGTATTATTTTAAAAGCAGTGGTATAACCATAAAGTATAAGTTAACACCGGCCATGATAAAGAAGAGACTAGTTTGGGGAGTGAAATTCAAACACTACGGAGACACACTTTGGTCAAAAGTAAATAAAAATTAATTTCTACAAAATGGTTTTCATTAAATCGGTTTAATTTCTTACGTCAAAAAACAATATTTTTTGTATCAGTCTATTTCAATGGCCAGGTACTGTAGAATGATCTTATAATCTTTTTAAATGCCTTAAGTTTTAAATTTCTTTTTTTTAATATTAGTATCCAAATTGATAATTATGGGTCATATAATAATTATTATTCAATTAAAATAATTATAAATGTTAATATGTATAATAATAATAATAATATAATTAATAATATAATAATATTTACAGTGTTAAATTTTGCTAGTATCATTCCAGTAATAATATTTATATCTTTGAAATATTATAGGTAATACTAATTTATTAAGTGTCCGTAGGTACGCGCTCTTGTTTTAAATGGATGTATTTACATAAATATATAAAATCGATTTCAAATATATACCATATTGTTTTGTTAGTGAGTATTCACACTTTCAAATTTCATAATTTCCAAAGGTTTAATTATCATAAATATTAAAACATATTTCAAAAAAAATAACGAAATGTCTTTGGTCAATACTATTTAAAAAATAATAAACATGGATCCAGAATATGAAAAACCAAAACATTTTCTCAATTTGGGTTTTTTAAGTCTAACGTACTTCAGGTTTTTATAATAATATATTAATATCTATAGACCATACAATGAAGTCTTATAATACATTGTATATAGGTCGCAGGAGAAGATTATTAAATAAATAAATAATCTTCAAAATATGATGTGAAATAATTATTTTAAACATATATAATTTAGATTATGCGCCTATACCCATCGAATCACTGACGGAACATGTGAGACTTCTTAAAGAAAATGAAGGAAGACTCTTCAATAAAGAGTACGAATCAATTGAACCAGGCCAACAATTTACGTGGAATAATTCTAATATGGAAATAAATCGACTAAAGAACCGCTATGCTAATGTCATTGCCTATGACCACAGCCGTGTGGTGTTGCAGCCACTTATGGCGCAAAAAAATTCTGTTGAAACCAGTATTATACCAGGCTCTGATTACATAAATGCCAATTATATTAGTGGGTATTTGAATCCAAATGCATATATTGCAACTCAGGGTCCCCTGGCTGAAACCATTGGAGATTTTTGGAGGATGATGTGGGAGCAAAATTCATCGGTAATAGTAATGATGACCAGATTAGAAGAAAGAGACCGGACCAAGTGCGATCAGTATTGGCCTATTGGTGGAAAGGGTTCTATTGCAACATATAGTTACGTCAACGTCACAATTGTTGACATTACGGAATTGGCTTACTATACAATTCGAAGATTTCATATCCAAAAAGTGAAGTGAGAAAATTTCCCGGTTCATTCCGCTAATTTATTGACCTAATTCTAGTGACAACAGCAATATACGTGAGGTTTACCAATTACAATTCACAGCTTGGCCTGACCATGGTGTTCCAAACCACCCTGCACCATTACTTATGTTTCTGCGACGAGTTCATTCAGAAATTCGTCGAAATTCTGGTCCAATTGTCGTCCATTGTTCAGCAGGTGTCGGTCGAACAGGTGGGAACAACGGAAAATGGAAAAATGTTTATCAGTATTTTAGGGGCTTTCATTGTCATTGACTATATGCTTGAAAGATTGCGATACGATAACACGATAGACGTTTACAACTATGTCACAACAATCCGAGCTCAACGAAATTACATGGTCCAAACGGAAGATCAATATATATTTATATATGAGACTTTGCTGGAAGCAGTCCAGTGTGGCAACACAGAAGTACCAGTATCAGAATTGCCTCATCACATTGAGAAATTAAACCAAATAGAAATCACACATAAAACAGTCGACGGAATTCAGATGACGGGACTTCAGATGGAATTTGAGAACTTGATTCTAAGTTCCGAGGGATTTCTTCAAGGAATAAAGTTCAGTAATAATAACAACAATAACAGTAATTCCCATTGCTCAACTCCATCAACATCTCATGGTAACGTTGTAATGAATTACCAGCCCCTGACATACGAGACGGCTACCCAAATGGTATGGGTTATTATTTGTTCCATTTTCGAAGGTTGGCTCATTCTGTTCCGAAGGTCAATCAACCGAAAAACCGGATCATGCAAATATTGCCGCCAGATTTCAGTAGAGTGAACATTTGTCCGATTCGAGGCGTAGAGGGGTCCGACTATATCAATGCCAGCTGGATAGATGGTTATAAGTCTCGAAAAGCCTATATCGCTGCTCAATCTCCTCTCCAGGAAACCTGTGAAGATTTCTGGAGGACCATATGGGAACACAACTCATCAATAATAGTGATGTTAACTCAATTGAAAGAAAACAATAGAGTAGATTTTATTGATTCATTATCAATTAGACAAGAGCTCTCTTTCATGATTTTTATCTTTCCAAACAGGAGCGATGCTATCAATACTGGCCCAATATAAGGTCGTCGCGCTATCAGTTTTTTATTGTCGATCCAATAGCTGAGTACAATATGACGACTTATTTAATTAGAGAGTTCAAATTGACAGATACCCGCGATTCCCAGAGTAAAGTGATTAGACAATTTCAGTTTACGGAATGGCAGGATAGTGAAAGTATTCCCCTGTCGACCCAAGTGTTTTTAGACCTTATCCATCAGGTTCACAAAACAAAAGTCCAGCTCGGTCAAGACGGTCCAATTACCGTCCATTGCAGGTATGAAAATATATTTCCTTTGTTGTTTTCATGAAGATCCGTTTGCGTTTATACAAATAAGTGCGGGAACCGGACGAACGGGAATATTTCTGGCACTGTCCAATATCATTGAAAGAATGACAAATGAAAGCGTCATCGACCTTTTCCAAACCGTCAAACTGCTCCGGTGGCAACGTCCTGCTCTGATACAGACCGAAGACCAGTACCACTTTTGTTACATTGCTGCTTTGGAGTACTTGAAGATTTTCGAACAGATGCGCTTTGATTTATAGGCAACAATACTCAATTATTTCAATTGTTAACATCTCGGTGTGATTCTTCTTGGTATATTTTCGTGGACATTTGTACATTGAAATGTAAAATATGAGAACATTTTCAGATTTATCAATATATCAGTATCTATTTTGACAATACAGAATGCCAATTTGACTGTTTTATAATTATTTATCGCATATCTTCTTTTTCAATTAGGAACACAAATATAATCGCTTCTATTCTTTTTACATAAATAAAGATAAATTTAAAAGAAAATTTCCGGGGTATCCTAAAAATGAAAGTTTCAACAATGGCACATAACTCTGCTGAATGATTATGGAAGTCAGTTCACGATTAATGGTACAAACTTTCTCCAAATCTATGCAAGAAGATTGTATCCTTCATTCCCAAAAGATTGGAATTAATGAAAACATTCTACTAAATATTAAAACTGTAAAATTTCAAGTTTTAACTTATTCATTTCCATTAAAAGTTACATTGCTTCTAGGGAATGAAGAGATTTTTAACAAGGACTATAACTTTTTCCTTGTTTAAGAAAGGGGGTCTATTTGGATTTAATTGTTGAATTTTCTGCCTTTTAGGGAATGTTACCCGCTTCACTCACAATTTGGCACACCAATTGACACAGAGGGTCACGATCTATCTATAAAGAGGTTGCGCTCCAATCAGATGATCAGAAACTATTCTATGGTGTACAAAGTCTAGCGTTGACACTAACTTGATTTTCTATCCCTCATACAAAGGAATACCAAACTTTAAAACTCTGTTCTCAATGATCTGATCTGGTTCACCAAACGCAATTTAATTGTTGGGGCTATCAGGTGATATCCTAGAGATCATAGAATTCATAAAAATTAATAACGTTGTTTAAATAGTGTACCAAAAAGATGTGGATTCTCAAAAAACATTTTTTAACAATAAACGAAATTATTTTAGATCTTGTACGTCAATATAAAAATGAAAGAAACTCTTATCGCCGACAAGTTTTGTGTTCAATAACAAAAAATAAATAAAAAATTGTGGAGAAAAACAAGATTTTTCTTTAATATAATGCGTGGCCGCAGGTGGCAAAACAAGATAACACAAATTGGTTAGAGATCATATGCCATCTGCTATATTTAAGATTTCTCTGCAATAGATTTTTGTTTGTTTTTCCATGTCAATAGTTCTAAGAAGAGACTCAAAAGTGAAACAGATCCAGGCTATGGTATAGTATCTCCTCCGCTTTTTTATAAGATCGCCAATATGGACCAATAAAATTAAGAGTAATAATCAATAACCAATCAGATTATGGTTATGACTTAAAAATCTAATTACATTTAAAATTATTCTTTTAATTATCGTTAGTGTTAGGGAAAAAAATTCTAAAAATACATCTGAAATTATTCAATTAATTATGGTTAGGGTTAAAGCAAACAATTTGTCTTAAATATTATTAGAATATGGTTATAGTTTAATTTACGCTTAAAAACCATTAAATTTCATTTAAAAATATAGATTTTTAAAAAATTCTTATTTTATATTTTGTTTAAGTATATTATTTTATTAGGTAACTATGGTTACCCTGTCAAATTTGAACTTTTTCAAGGTTTTTTTATTTTTATTTGTTAATAATTTTATTCATTGATATTTAGTTTATTTTGTTGATATTTACATTATCGAACTGGGGAGATACTATATCGTTACCGATAAATTGATATTTCGAATTTTATTAGTTAATTTAAATTTAAATCCTAACCAATAAAAATTTATCAAAAAGAAATAAACATAAAGAATATAAAATAAAGAAGATAAGATTAAAATTGAATAGATAAATAAATAATTTCTTAGAAATAATAAATATATAAAAAAATTAATATTAAGTTTTTTCATTTAATTATGATTTCTATAAAAAATGGATCTAAAATTTATTATTCAAAAAATGATGTTATTCAACTATTTAAAACAATTTAATTAAACAAGATATTTAAAATATATTAATTTAAGAAATATAATTAATTAATTTTGCAATATTTCTATTGAGAGTAAATAAATTTGTGACTCACTGCATTATTAAATTGGAATTAATAAATATCGGCTTAAATATTAATTAAATTTAAATTACAGTATACCATTTTCCATACTAATTGATAAAAGTAACAAACTAAATGGAATAGTAACAAACTAATTGATAATAGTAACAAACTAATTGATAATAAATGAAAATAAAAACGAAATTAAAACAAACTGATAATTTTAAAAAGAAAGGCTTCCGATCTAAGAGAGACAAAAGTAATATTTTCAACAGAGTAGCAGTTGACATAAACTTCTATTCACTAGTAATAAGCTCAAAATAATTTATTGAATGATCGATTGTGATGAAAACCTTTATTGTTACGGTCACCTTAGCGATGAAGATATTATTAATCTTGTTCTAAATGAGAAAAATATCCAAGAAAATGTTGAAGGGAATATTGAACCTGAACCTCCAAGAAAGCCACTTCTACAAGAAGTTATTAAGGTTCTTGAAACGCTACGAGTCTATTACATGTTGAAATCTGAGCTGAATACGAGGAATTTCATGCTGTAGAAAATAGAGTGATGAAAAATATTTACTCTACCTATGCAATAAAAAATCAAAAATTATTTCGGTTTTCAAAAAATTATTGTAATATTGCATTAGTCTCTAATATACTTATTGCGTAAAATTATCTTTATCAAACTTCCTGAACCCGGGTGTAAGAAAAAAATTCTATAATCCTTTACATTCTCTTACATCTGGGTTCTACTATAATTTTTTAAAATGTGTGATTTGAATGAACTAAGCTTTAAATGTTAACTTTATCCATTTATTAAAGAATATATTTTTAAACATTAAAATCGTTAAATAAAAATGACAAACAGTCGCCTCTGACAAAATTATAGTGATGTCAACTACGATCTTTTAGATTTCATCGAAAACGACCAGGTTTATATAAATGTTCTGATTCCCTTCATTATTAGTTCATAAAAACAGATTTCTAAAAACTTCAATTTTTTATTTTAAAGTTTTTAATTTTTATAGTTTTATTTATAATTATAATGAATGATTCTTAAAAACAAATAACTTTTTTTGAAATTTATATTAAAAAAATATGAGAAAATAATAAAATATTATATACAGGGTGTTTATTATGTATGTTAACATACTTTATTTTTAAATTTCAAGTTAAAAGATAAAGGTATTACTAATTTGTTTATTTGGATTAAAAGTTTAATAATCCATTTAGTTAATTTTAAAATAAATTGGCTTTGCGTTTTTCGATGGAATAGAGAATTCAAATTGTTGTATGGAACTTCAAATTTAATAATTTTGAAGAAGTAATTAGGCATTGGAAAAAAAAGTTTATCACTCCAAAACCATGTAGGCAAACAATTACAAAAATAGTGGAAACGTTTAAGAAGACTGGAAGTGTTCATGACCAAGTAAAATCCGTCCGACCTCAATCCGTATTAACAACGAAAGCAATTCAAAAATTGAAAAAATTGGTTGAAGAATTTAGCATTTTGTCTGTTCGGCAGGGCGCTAGGTAACTTGAGATGACTGTCAGCAGTTATTACAAGGCAATTAATGAAGCAGGCTTTCATTCATTTAAGCCGTCAACCATAATTCAGATCAGCGATGACGACTTTGACCGAAGAATGAAATTTTGTCAGACAATGTTGGTACAATTCCAAAATGACTCTTACTTGGTCAACAAGATAATATGGTCAGGCGAGGATAAGTTCATACTCAATTGAGTTGTTAACAGCCAAAATTGCAGCTATTGGGTCTACTCTAACCCTAAAAAAAAAATTATATAATTACATATTGTATTTGTTTTTAAATATATATTATTCAAATAAAAAAGTATTACCTACTTTATATCTTTATTGTTTGTTAAAATATTTAAAATGAAAGTATGTTAACACACATAATAAACATCCTGTATAATAATAAAAGCAATTAATTACACTGGGACCGATTTTAGAAAATTAAGAAAAAGAACCACACTATTAATAGCAAATCAATAAAAAAATCAGTTGGAAATCATTATAAGACGAAATGAAAAAATAATTTTCCATTTTAAAAATGAAAAATAAAGATTTTTCAATATTTTCAACAATAACAAAAATTTATTTAAGAAAAGCATCCCTCTTTCGAGGAAAATCTGCATCAAGCATCATCTTGCTCGTTTTTCTTGCTTATCCAGCAGTCATCTTCATCAGGTTTTGATATTGATTAACCAGCGGCCTTTAGATTATTTGAATCCCTCAAGAGAGCAATATGACCGTTCGTTGCTTGGTCATTTAATGCGACCAAGTTCTTACACTATTTAAGTCGAGTGAAATTACATAGGTAATTCAAAATATTGTAACTTCCGAGGAACAATAGTATTTATTTTACCGTTTTAAATCTGCACAAAGATCTATTAATGGACATAGACACTGAAAATTTTTAAGAAAAGATTTTAAAAAATCATTAGTTTTAGCAATCAATATTTGATTTTTTCAAAATTAAATCAAAACTGTAAATTGATTAATATTTATTTCAGTATGTTTATCGAGAAAATCGATTAATTAAAGATAAAAAATCATTATTTATTTTCAATTTTAGATTTTAATTTTTATTATTTTAAATCGGTCTTTATTCACAATACAAAAAAATTCATTTCTTCGCAGAAAAATAATTAATTTTTTTCAAATCCCTTTACCCAAATCGAACTCCAATAATAAAATCCCCGTAAAAGAAAAATATAGATTTCAATTGGAGATAAGCTGATATTGATTATTTTCCGATAGGCGTGATTTAAAAGATTACTTCGTTCAATAATTTAATTAATTATTAAAAAAGTTTAAAAAGTTTAAAAAAATTAGAACCTTTCACCTAAAACTGGCTACAACGTGAAAAGATTTGGTAAACGTGAGATTACAGAAAATTTTTTAGAAAAACAATAAATTCAAAAGAACAGAGAAAAATTCAATATATTCTTGATAAAGTTCAAAAAGAATGTATTTACCAATTGCAGCAATGAGAATCGATTTCCCCCAGTAAAATTAATCTTGAAAAACATGACTGTAAAAGTGTGGAATGACAACTCTCTGAATTTGTTAAATGTTGTACTGAACAACAGTTTCGATTGACAGACCTTAGAAATGATTTCATTAGAAAACGTATGTAGGAAATTGTAGTTTCTTTCTAAATCGTTAGAGTAGTGTCTTGAATCTTATAGAGACTTTTCGATGGTCGTGTACTGCCATCATAGTCAACAGATTTCACGTAACAATTTCCCTTGTACCTGTCATTTAAAAAGCCATTGTATAATTGCGCCATACCGGAATTACACAACTAAAGTTTACTCGGTTCAATTATAAAAAATGGTAGGTTCCCACGGAACCACAACGCATTCAATTGTCGTTGTTAAACTTATCACCAGGCGAGCAACAATTTTTATATCAAATAAACTTCAAAAACCGAGTTAAGAAATATTCTCTTTAATTTATATCATTTCGGCAGATAAATAATAGATCGACTCTATTTAGCTTTAGGAATGAGAGCATTCTCTAAAACAAATGTTTACAAATGGTCTGAAGAATTCCAGAGATTTGGAATATGAATTTCGTGAAAGTAGCCCTTTACAACCCATCTCAGATAGTAATACTGATGACGAGTGAAATGATCGAAAGAAATCGAAAGATTATATAGGTTGTTCGTTCCCATAATTTTGCAGAGGTTGTTATGGCCACTTTAAGTAATTGGTTTTGTCGAATGGAATTAAATTAAATATAATATTTTGAGTTTGATGTGTTTTCTCAACTAAAAGATCTCAAACATACCTAGCAACCGACTTGGATAAAAAGAATATTACTATATTCTTCAAAAGTATAATATATCCTATCATCATGATTCCCTTTATAAATATCTTTGTAACTTTTCATAATATACACCAAGTTATTAAGCACCCATAATTATTAACTTTTTTAAGGTCTAAATAATTGATAAATATTAAAAGATTTCGAATTTTGTTTTTCGATTTAAAATTTTAATTTAAAAGAAGCCACACAAATTTTTATACGCAAACTTTCATTGATTCTGGCCTATGTAAAAAAAATAAAAACCACTTTTCAATTAGGAGATTCAATTTAATAATAAAATTGTACTACACATTGAAAGAGATAATAGAAAAATTTGATCCAAGTATCTTCCTGCAATGCTTGAATCAAAAAGAAAGATTTAAAATTTACTAAAAAAACAAGCTTTTATAAAAATACATTTATTCTATCAACATATAAATTTTTCCATTAATGATTTATAAGAACTAAATTTCTCGGCCAGCGACAACGAATTGGAATCCGATTTACTTTGTAACTGAATCAGACAGGATGCAATAATATCAGTGAACTGGTTGGAATAGATTTGTCTAAAAACAGCGGCAAACTCAATACAAATCACAAAACCAAATCTAGTCTCACTTTTCTCTGCTGTTCATGGGAGTATGAATGAATATATCAAAGGCAATACACAAAGAAGAATAAATGCGATTGGTGTTCTTTTTAACCTCCTGGTTCTTGGTCCTCAAGATCTCGAAATAGGCCTGAACAATCCTGACAATTGGAATATCAATCCCCGTAAAACAAGAAACAGTCCAGTCGTCCGGGAAATCGCATGACTCGCAGTAACACTCCAAGTGGCATATTATCAGGTCTAGATCGAACACATAAAGCTCATTTCAAAAATCAATTAATTTCCAAACCCAATGGCAAAAACGATGCACAGGCTTTGAATTTGTTGGCAACTTGCATCACTGTCTGTTTCAAACTGACCTGTCGAGTCTCCATGGAATCGATTTCGTTTAGCTTCTCCATCTCTTTCTCCAGAATTTCCTCCCAAATAATCCTAATGTTAGTCGGGTCCTACCGCAACAAAATTCACAAATTTCAAAAAAATCAATCATTCAAAACCAACGTTCTGTCCATTGACCAATAAAATAGATAATTTCGAAACCGTCAAATCATATGGTTCAGCATAATCAGTCAGTAATTGATAAATGGTAAACAGGCGACTGTTCAACTCTTCGCCGCTCGAGCCAGGCTGATCGCCGATCTCCTCCAATATTTGCTGTTGCAAATGGCAAATTTCTACCTTGTCCTCCAGATTTTTCAGATAATCAATTTCAAAATTCTGGCTCTCGCCAATAATGGCCTTGACAAATACAATGGCCCGACTCAAGCATTCCAATCGCTGGTCCAGACCAAAGTTACCGCACTCAGACACTGCCAAATTGTCCAATACTTTCGCGGCTTCCAATAATCGTCCTTGTAATTCAAAGTGGCGAGACAGGAGATGTTTTGCAGGAACACTCTGAGGATCTGTTTGTAATCGATGCTGCAAATAAATTTCCAAATGAGCCGTATTGAATTGCAGAATGTCATCGGTCAAATGATTATCGATCATCCACGAATACACCTCAAAGTGTGCCATGACATCGTCTTTTCGATCGAATATTGTGTTCAGAATAATTTTCAAATCGTTGGCTGCATTGCTCCGTACAGTATTATTGGGGAACATTGAACTTGCGTCCCTACAATCGCCTTTCACAGCTGTTGCTAATGGTTTCAGTTGAGCACTGTATCTGCTTGCTTCCAATTGATCGCTTAGCGATTCCAGAAGGTGTTTGTATGCGTCGTTTCTGAGGAATTATGAAATATAAAAAAGCAATTATAGATTTATCTATTTCTACACACCTTCCTTCAACTGCGTTAATTTCGTCGGCACACAGTGGTCGATGACCCTCCTTCAAACAGCTGTAAGCAAAATCATCGGGATCTCGAATTTTTGCTGCATTTAGGCACAAATGTACGGCACCCCAAATACAGCCAATAGCACGCAATCGACCAATTACACTGCTCAAATCAATACACGGCCCCACTTGCACGTACAGTTCGATTGCTTCAATGAGAATTTCGTCTTTCTTTTGCCGTATCGATTCGTGATCACCCGATCGACTATTAATTAAATTATCCACCTATTAATAATAAAATTTAATGAATAGTTAATTACAAAATAATCAATATATTACAGATATCAAAAGCTCATTGGCTCTAGAACATAGGGCATCCTCTACTCGATAAATATTCGGGCATCTTTTCAATAAAACATTGATTAACCCTTCTGTGGACGAACCTTCCATCAGATAGTGTTGCAAAAGTGCCGAAATGAGTGCAATGAGTACCATACGTTTATTTGGCAGCAGTAAGTGCTTGACGGGACATCTCAATAGCTCGTTTTGCATTTCCGGAGACAATAATCTAAAGTAAATCGATAAAACAAGGAATCTAAAAGTTGTGAATCGATAAACACTTTGTAAAATAATCTCTAATCAATAAATTAGTGTGTATTATAATCGTTAATAGATAAAACATATGTTAAATTTGAAACTTTCCACTTACTTGGCAATAACGTTAAATTGGTGTTCGGTGAGAATTTGCCACAAGCTGACAATTTCTACGGTTATTTTCATTAGTTCCAACAATTCCAGGGCCAAAGACACTGGTCCCGAAGACTGATATCCCGGGGTTTTCATGAGATCGATTGACTTCAATCGATTGTAGTTGTCACGGATAAAATTGTTCAGATGATCCAAGTGAAGCAGGAACCAGTTGAGTTCTTCACTGTCGTGTGTGCTGACAATCTGTACAAAACAATCAACCAATCAAAATCACACTGAAATCAACTCACGTGGATCTCTTTCTCATTGGGCCTGTAGGATTCTCCAATGCAATTGTCCCATAAAGGTCTCAGGATTCTCGAAGCATACATGCATAGGACTTGGTGCAATGGGTTCATAGTCACTGTCTCTGGATACCGGTTGAATTGGATATTATTGAATCGATTTTTTATGCTTTCATTCAAATAATAGAGAACCAGCTACAAAAATGAAATAATATATCGATAATTCAATAAATTAATAAACCTCCGTAGCCTTAGACGAAAGGAATTTATTTTTACCATCACTGGCAATAACGAGCGCCGCGTAAATCGTCTCTTCCATACCATAGTGATTGATCCACGACTTGATTGGTTGACAATGAGCAGTGGAGTTTTTCTCTAATATTTCCCGCAAATAATGAATTGGACTAGGAAGTTCCAGCTGAACAATGCTATCGACGGAAATCATTAAGAACCGACGCACAGAATCCAAATGTTGTGTTTGGATGACAGGGCGGGCAAAATGTTTCTTGTTTTCGTTGTGATTGAGCGACACCAGGAACCAAGAACTTCCGTGTGTCCACGTCATGGAGAGGGTCTCCACCAGTTCAGGTAGCATGAACATATCGGGGCTGATCACATACAGAGCCTGATTGTCAATCGAAGATCCGCACACCATAAGAACCGATCCGCGACTTTCGCAACACAATCTGACATTACCGATTTTTCCGCACGTTCCAGTCTGGTTAAGTGGAGGCATGCGAATATGACAGAGTTGCAAATTGTTCATGAAATACAACCGGACCCCAGTGTGAGTGACGGCCATCAGATTCAGAGCACCATACGCCTGACCTAGTGGACACAGCTCAATAATACTGAAAGGAAAATCAATGTTGCAAAAATCAGAATTTTTTCCGAAGAAAAACAAAAAATTTACTCTCTGAATTGATCTTTTTCTACAGATTTCATATATCTCGAAGCCTTCGACACCAGACTGTCTTCGGTGATATACGTCAGTCGCTGCACACAATCGTTTGGTAACAGTTCGTATTTGGCGATCAATGATGTTTCCGATCGAGTATAAAATATATTACGACTCGGATCGACGGCGATTTGAAGAACAGGTTCTGGAAACAAACATAATAAATTTGATCTTCAATATCATCCGTACCGCTGGGCATTAAAGTGTTGACAATAACATTTGGTAATAGATTGGAGATTTTCCAAAGGGAATGATTAAGCAGTTTGACACAGAGTTTATTGTTCTTTTCGAAAGAGTACTTTGAGTTTCCGTAGATCGAGGATTGGTTGAACTTGAACCAGGACGGCTTTTCCGACCAATACGATATTTCCAGAATATTTCCTGATTTGGTTCCCATGATAATTCGTTCGTTTATACTCTGGATCGTTGTTATATGCTCGTTGTCGGTGGCAAGTCTAAACAGAGGCTCTGGAACTAGTTCCAAGGTGTTGTTTTTGTAACCGCACATCGTGACACCAAGTATCAAGATCTCTACTTGTCCCGCTACACATAACAGATAATGAATATTATAAGAAAATATTCCAGGTTTTGGCTTGACCAATTCTACAGCAAGGATCGTTTCACTAGTTCCGTCGTAATATGCCAAGTCTGAACTGGAAAATTTTACAAATAAGGAAATATGAGAATTAAAAAATATTGTTTTCTATTATGTTACATACCCATTCTCAAAATTCCAAATAAACAAATCCGAATCAACCGACAACCAGATACGATCGATTTCACGGAATACTCCGATTGAGCAATTTTGCTGCATATCTAACATATTTCATAATATTTAATATAAGGCGAAAATACCATACTTCTTGTATGTTCCTGAAGCTCCATTGGTATTGCAGATGTTTTTGAAACCCTGATATTTCCGCCCATTGCATCGGGCAAAACCGGGTAATCACTATCCTTCAAACCACTGATTGACACAGAGTCTGAGTAAACAGTTGTATAAATAAAATAAAACTAATTATAAATAATAATTACTATTTTGAACATTTAGTTGCTCCAAAAGACTTGGTATATTTTTCTCTTTTAATAATTGATTTTCTAATGCATGTAAAATTTTTTCATATGGAAAACATTGGTTAAAATCATCCATTTTTTTAAACTTTTTCAAAAAATAATGACTATTAGATAATTATTAAAACAATTTAAGTAAAGCATGTGCTAAAAAATTTTTAGTAATCTAAAACGAAATTCAATAAAGAATCTTTCTGTTTTATAATATTTGAAAATAATTAGCTGTAAAGACAAATCTAAAACATTTAAACTTAAATATTATAAAAATATATAACAAAATTATTTTTTAAAATGTGTAAAAAGTCTGTATCTATAAATTAAATGTAAATTATTTCATACAATTAAAATTTAATTTTTTAATACTAATAATTTTTTGAAATAATTTTAACTGATACTTACTTAATAATTATGTTACTTTAAAAGTTAATATTTTAAAAATATTTATAAGTAAACGAGTTATATTTCATTTTTTATATTCATCTTAACTTTTTTTAATTATGTAATTGAAATATTTTTATTTTATTTATGAAATTGCTTTCTTTTTCCAGTTTTGTGATTTTATTCCGTTTAAATACATTCAAAGTGATATTTTTTAATTTCATTAAAAAAATCTAATGTAATAAAATAAATATAATAATAATTTTTAAAATACAGCATATACAGTGGAACATCGGAATACGAACCTCTCTGTTTACGAACAAAACTTTTCAAAAAATTTTGACAAATTTTAAATTGGTTTACAGACATGCTTCGGTTTACGAACATCAAAATATAAAATAACAAAAACGTAGTATCTGAAATACTGAAAAATGATTCCTCAATGTTTAGTACCAATTGTGGAGCATCCCACAATAAACACTTTTATTTGAAAACATTGTGATTTTTTATTCTTTCTTATTTTTAACGTTTAAAGATTACAACTGTCGAATAGGAAACCTACCACTCAATTCTTCTTCTTCTTCTTCTTCTTCTTCTTCTTCTTATTATTATTATTATTATTATTCTTATTATTATTATTATTATTATTATTATTATTATTATTATTATT